>CANJKZ010000215.1:47500-160000 GCA_947471745.1 Closterium sp. Naga37s-1 | reverse complement strand
ATTCCCTATCTCACCCCCCATTCCCTATCTCACCCCCCATTCCCTATCTCACCCCCCATTCCCTATCTCACCCCCCATTCCCTATCTCACTCCCCATTCCCTATCTCACCCCCCATTCCCTATCTCACCCCCCATTCCCTATCTCACTCCCCATTCCCTATCTCACCCCCCATTCCCTATCTCACTCCCCATTCCCTATCTCACCCCCCATTCCCTCCCTGTCCCCCCTCCTCTTCCCCCCCTCCTCTCCGCTTCCTTACACCCCCCCTCCCAGCAACCTATCTCGAAACTACTTCACGGGTCCCCTCCCATCGCTCCCCTCAGCCTCCGCACTCCTCTCTCTCGACCTCTCCTCCAACTATTTCTTCGGCCGTGGCAACGCGTACGACGCTGCCAGCAACCCCATCTGCCCTTCCGCAACCGTCCCTGTCAACACCACCAACAACTGCCTCTCCTACCTCGCCTCCCCCCCTTGCACCGACCCTAGCTATCCCCCGGACCAGCCGCAGCGTCCCGTATTTCAGTGCCAAGCCTTCTGCCGGACCAACTTCTCAGGTTCGGACAGCGCGGCTGTGAACGAGCAGTGTGGGCTCGGCGGAGGGTTGTGTATTGCCACGGCAACAATTCCGGCGACGGGAACAGCTACAGTGCAGTACAAGTGTAGTTGCAACACTGCACTGTATACCTTATCTACTGACGGCTTGACATGCATTCGGAAGCGTAAGTTGCTTCTCTGACTTCTCCTCTTGATTGATGTTTCACAATCGTGTTTCTCTTTTCAAGCGTCGTTTTCCGCTTTATTTTTCTTGTATTTTCTTTTGACCTTCTCATCTGAAGTGAAAGTCGTGTTTATGAGTCCGACTCGTTCTGTTGCTTTGCTCTCACAGCTTCTCTTGCTTATGACTCACTTTTATGTTTCGTTAAATGCATGCTCATCAAACGTTTCCCCCTCTCTTCCCTTCCTCTTTCCCGTTGCTTTCCCCTGTTCGTCTCTTCCCCTCCCTCTTTCCCTCCTCTCCCCATCCGTTTTCTTTCCCCCTTCCCTCTTCTTTCCCTCCTCTTCCCCTCCTCTCACCCTCCAACCCCATCCCTCTCTCCCATTGCCAAACTACAGCGGGCCCTCCTCCCCCCTCTCCTCCTCCTCAGCCTCCTTCCCCCCCACCTCCTCCCCCCTCTCCTCCTCCTCAGCCTCCTTCCCCCCCACCTCCTCCCCCCTCTCTGTCTCCCAACCCGCCTCCTTCCCCTCCTCAATCTCCTCCCCCTCCCTCGCCCCCACTCCCATCGTCCTGGCAAGTGACTCGGTGGGAGTGTATAAACAAGGACCTACAGGGCACCTGCGCTTGCAGCTGCTTATTTGGGAACCAGTGTTACTGCTCTATCTAGAGCACATGGTAACCAGTGTTACTCCTATCCCAAACTACAGAATGAGGTAGTTATGAGTGTTCCTACCCACTTGGGATAATTGTTTCCCTTTCGTGCACATTGGTTTGCTACCACCTGAACAGCCCCTGCCTTTTTTGCTGATACTCATAAAAGGGCAGAAACCTGGTGTGTCGTTAGTATCTGTATGAATGGTTGCTTACTGTTTTCAGTACATCCATTCTTACCGTAGAGGTACACAGTTCCACATCATGTCTCAACACACACTGTAATTTCAATACAACAGCTTGACTTGGCCAATTTTTAACCACTTTATACCTCAACATTTAGCTTGTGCTGTAGGTGCAGCTGAGTACAAAATGTAGCACTGACTTTCTTCACATGTTACCATATCTGTTAAGGTTACCGTTGTTACGGGTACAACCACTACAGCTTTCAGAAACAGAGTAGACTACAGGTTAACATCGCATGCAGTGCATTGAAAGCAGTTATTTTTTCAGCCTTTTTTTCTGTACCAAGGCTGATTTGTCAGCTTTTCCCCCAATATACTTGGTGATTTTCTAGTGGTTTTTAATGAAAAATGGCATGTTTTGCTGATTTTTCAGCGTTTTTTTGCCGGTGAACTCTGTTTTTTCAGCTAACCCCAAAACCAATCTAGGGGCCTGATTGAAAGGGCAAGGCAGGCGAGGCAGCCATGCTTGCCATATTCCACACACCTCCACTCCTCCACCCCTCCTCCCTCCTCTTCCCTCCCATGCTGTCTTCCTCCTTGCCTTCCATCGTGCCCCACTTCCCTCCAGCTGCTGCCAGCCTGCAAATAGCACGATGCCATGCCACATGATGCCATGCCACATGATGGCATGCCACGCATGACACGCACATACCATGCCGTGCCACGCGATGCCATGCCCACACGATGCCATGCCACGCAATGCCATACCCACAGGATGCCAAACCAAAAAATGACATGCCATACCCACAGGATGCCAAACCAAAAAATGACATGCCATACCCACAGGATGCCAAGCCAAAAAATGACATGCCATACCACGAGATGCCACACCATGACACACCATAAATGACATGCCCACACCATGCCTCGCCACACCATGACATGCCATGCCACACCACATCACATAGTATCATACCACACTCCATCATAGAACACTGAATCTAACCACACTATTTCATACTACACCCTATCATACCACATTGTATCATACTACACTGCATCACACCATACTATAGCATACAACACAGCATCATACCACACTGTAACGTACCATGCTGTTTCATACCATTGTATCATATCGCACACCATCATACCACACTGCACCATACCACACTGTATCATACCACACTGTATTGTACGGCACTGTTTCATACCACTGTATCATACCACACTAATTCATACAACACTGTTTCATTCCACACTGCTTCATACCGTATCATACTACACTATTTGAGACCACTCTGTATCATACCACTCTGTATCATACCACACTGTATCATACTACACTGTATCAAACCACACTATATCATACCACACTGTATCATACTACACTGTATCAAACCACACTATATCATACCACACTGTATCATACTGCACTCTATCATACCTCACTAATTCATACCGTATCATACTACACTATATCAGACCACTCTGGATCATACCACACTGTACCATACCACACCACAGCACATCATACCACACTATATCAGACCACTCTGTACCATACCACACAATATCCACACTGTATCATACCACACGCTTTATCATACCACACAATAGCATACCGAACTATATCATACCACACTAGATCATACCATCCTATATCATACCACACTAGATCATACCATCCTATATCATACCACACTACATTATACCACACTGTGCCATACCATACTGCATCATGCCACACTCCACCATAATAACCCCACATCACCCCTTGCCCTTTCCCTCCCTCACCTGCCAGCAGTAGGAGCAGCAGACAACCCACGCCCTTTCGGAAACAGCACCCTGAAGGGATGTGACTTGTGAGGCGAGGTGTGGCAGTGGAAAATCGCTTCCAGCAAAAGACTCAAATTCCACCCCTGACGTAGCTAGGGCTAACGCGAACCAGAGCCGCCGGCCGGTCGACTCTGACGGTGTCCATTAAGCTTTGAACGCCAGATCGGTTACTTGAGCACCGAGTGCCATGCCGCGCAGATTCCACCCACCACATCCCGACCCACAACGCACAACCCCAGAAGGTGCTGCCCCTAAGGCAGTGAGCTGCCCACTCACTCCCATGCTTCCCACCCACCCACCCACCCCACACTTCACCCCCATGCCTCCTTACCTCTACCTACCAGAGCCAGGCAGAGCGCCATGCTGGGAAGGGGGTGGGGAAAGGAGGGGGGGATGAACGGAAGGAGGGGACTCCACTGTGGTCCAGGCAGGGTGCTGCTGGGAGGGAAAGGAAAAGGGAGAGGAAGAGGTGAGTGAGAGGGTGGACTCCACTCTCTTGTCCTTGCTCCAGTGCTCCCACTCTCAGGCTGCAAAAAAGACAAGGGGGGGAGGGGGAAGAGAGAGAGGAGAGAATCAGACTACCATACCTCACCTGATACCTGACCTCACCTGTTACCATACCATACCTGATACCACACCTCCCCCCTTCCCGAACTTGTACCCAGCCGCGATCCAGTCCAGCTCATCGTCCCAGTCCCGCTTTCTCTGTTCCCCGTATGTCCGCAGCCCTCGCTTGATGGTTTGCACTATGCGCTCAGTCAGCCTGTCACTCTGTGGGTGGTAGCGTGAGGTGCGCTGGTGTATGATGCCGGACTCTTCCAGCAACTTCTTAAACTCCCCTTGAACTCGGTTCCCTGATCTGTAAGCACTTCTCCGCACGCCCCGAATCGACACACCACCTGCGCCTTGAAAGCCGCTGCCACGTGTCTTGCACTCTTGCTGGGGATTGCTCTCACCTCGAGCCACTTGCTCACATGTTCGACCATGAGCACTATGTACTGGTTTCCGCTCCTGCTTAGCGGCAGCTCTCCCGCCAGGTCCAGGGACCATCGGAATCCCAAGCCACAAATGGGCAGTGATTGCAGCTCTGCCTTGGCCTGGGTCGGATTGGCCTTGCTCCTCTGACATGCCTCACACCTCTCTACCCACTCTTTCACTTGCCTGCGCATCCCCTCCCACCACCAGCCCGTCTTCAGCAGATGCACGGTCCTCTTGTGCCCGAGATGCCCCAGCTTGGTATGCACTTCTCTGATTACTGCTTCCCGCTCCTTTGGCGCTGGCACCAGTTTCCAGCCATCTTCGGTTTTTATCTGCAGCTGCTGTTGATACCACCTGTAGTGGTGTCCCCACGCCCTCACCCTCTCAGACACTGTCTCGTCCTCCTCGGTCTCTCCCTTTACCCATTCCATCGCTTTCTCATCCTGCCAGATGTCAGCTGGCCCCTTGCTCCCCTTAGCGGCGTTCTGCTCCACTTCTCTGGCCAGCAAGATCAAGGTTTGCGCAGGTTCCAGCAATGTCTGCCCTGTCTCCAGCGCTGGTTGTTCCGGCTCCTGTGGCGGCGGGTTGCGGGAGAGGCCATCGACGTGCTGCAGCGTCTTTCCTGGCCGGTGCCGGATCTTAAAATCATACTCCTGCAGCTTCACCGCCCACCTCGCGTTCCTGCCCGTCAGCCCTGGTGTTGTCATCAGCCATGTGAGCGGCTGATGGTCAGTGACCAAGGTAAACTCCCTGCCCTGTAGGTATATTCGGAAATGCCCCACTGCCCACACTGCCGCTAGCCCCTCCCCGATGTACGAGCTATACTGTGCTTCTGTTGGGTTGCAGCTTCTGCTGGCGTACGCCACCACTTTCGCAAATCCCTCGACCTCCTGGCAGAGTATGGCCCCCATCCCCTGGCTGCTACAGTCGGTGTAGAGGATGAAAGGCTGATCTGCTGCCGGCAGCCGCAGCACTGTCGCCGTCTTCACTGCTGTCATAAGGTCTTGCAACGCCTGCCTCTGCGTCTCTCCCCACTCCCATGCCTTGTCTTCCCGCAGCATCCCGTTCAACACCGTCGCCCTCTTGCTGAAATTAGGCACGAAGCGTCGATAGTAGCTTAGGAAGCCCAGTACCGCCCGCAGCCCGGACTTGTCCCTTGGTTCCCTTAGTCTGTCCAGCACTTGCACCTTTGCCTGCTGGATCCCGATTTGCCCCCCTTGCACTTCATACCCCAGGTACTGCACTGTCTGCTCCCCCCATCTGCATTTGTTCGGATGACAGGTGAGCCCTGCCCCTTCTATTGCACTCAGTGTCTTCTCCACGTCTTCCAAGTGCTGCTGCTCTGACATGCTGAAGATGACCACGTCATCGATATAGCACTCCGCATGCTCCACCCCCCGCAGCACCGCATCCATAACCCTCTGGAACACTGCTGAGGCGTTCCTCAGCCCGAACGGCATGTACAGCCATTCATACAGGCCATCAGGTCCGTGGAAGGCTGTTTTCCTCACATCCTCCTCTCTGATTTTTATTTTATTAAAACCCTGCCATAAGTCCAGAGTCGTGAAGAACACCCCATCGGCCAATTTGTCGAAGATTTCTTCAGCCATCGGCATCGAGTACCTGTCCGGCACTGTAATTTTGTTGAGCGCCATGTAATCCCCGCACATTCTCATGCTCAGCACCTCGCCTGTCAAGTCCTTCCTAGCTGCTACCATGGTCGGGGTGGCGTATTCCGACTCGGACCTTCTGATCAGACCTGCCTCCAGCAGCTCCTTTATTTTCTCCTTGCATATCTCCTCATCCCCTGGCGGCATCTTCCTCCTACGGTGGAATACTGGCTCATCACTGCTCAGCTTCAGCGCCATCTCTTTGACCTTACACTTCCCCAACTCCTGCAGCGTAAAGGCGAAGCCCTTGTGATGATTGGCCAGCAGCGTCCGCATTGCTTCCTTCCCTTACTCATGTTCTCCCCTATCTTCCACTCTGGCTCCTCCTTCTCCTGGCAGGCCCACACCCCTTGCCTGACTGTTGCTACATTGGTATCTCCTTCCTTCAGTCCCCAGTGGAGCACTGTCTCTCTCCACATCCGCTGCACTATCCATCTCATCATGTATCCGTCCATGGCGTTCCCCATTGCCCTTCTCCTCTCTTTCTCACTCATGCCAGGTGCTGCTGTGACGTTCTCCCCGTACCCCATGGCTAACTCCCGCTCCAAAGCCGTGGGCTCTTCTCACCATCCCTTCCTGTGGTCATGTACGAGTCCTGGGCCCGGCTGGGTCCCCATCCATCCGATATCCTGCCGCCCCTTCATATGACACGAGGGTGGGTAGTGCCTGCCTCTCATGTCCCACCTAGTTGCACGGGTAGTGCTTGCTGTAACTCTTTTTGCATACTGGTGCTGGAGTCCTCCCCGGTTCCAGTATGTCACTCACCTTCCACCCCTCTGTACTCCCTCTACCTCCCTCTGCAGGTCTTCCACTGGCACAACGTTTTGCCAGTATGTCCTAATTCGATGTGCGTATGCTCCCATCCGCACCGCGTTGCTGCTTACCCCCTTGCCCACTTGTCTCTTCACCTTCTCCCTCACCAGCCTCACTGGTTCCTGGGGGTCTCCTTCCATGTCCAAGTGTTCTAGCAGGTACGCCAGTCTGCCCTGCTTAACCTGTATCCACTCCATGATCTTGAACAGATCTTCCATCAGTTTGGTCCTGGGGTCTTGCTCACCCTTCCCTTTTCCAGCACATGATACCCCTTGGCATTCCCACTCTGCCACTAACAAGTCCACGTGCTCCCAGCTTGCCACTTCAGCCTCCGTTATTGCCCTCATATCATTCACCCCTCTGCTCATTGTTGCCCTGATCACTTCTCCCTTCACCAGCTCTGGAAACTCCTTGTGCAGCTTCCAGGCATGGTGCTCTGCCATTCTCCTCACTTCCGTTGCCTGCTCTACATATATCCACTGCTTCATTGCTATCCCGTTCCGCACCACTGGTGTCAGTCCCGCCCCTATTCCCCCGAACAGCTCCACCAGTCGGATGGGTTGCTTCCAGTCTGTCTGTTGGCTCGGCTCGTCCATGAAGCACATCCTTGGTTCCCCTCCCCCTCCCTTGCCAGCTGCACAACCGTGGATGGAAGATCAATCAGATGGACATCACAACTGCTTTCCTCAATGGGATCATCCTAGAGGAGCTGTACATGCTGCAGCTTGAGGGGTTGGATGATGGGAGCGGCAGGGTGTGCAGGTTGAAGAATGTCATCTATGGCCTGAAGCGGGCTCCTCGTGCGTGGTACCACAAGCTGGAGGAGACACTGCTGGCTGGGAGGTTCAAGAAGACTGAATGTGACCACAGACTGTTTCTAGTGCAATAGAAGAACGAGTTCCTCATGCTCTTGGTGTACGTGGACGACATCATTCTCTTCTCTGGGTCGTCTGCAATGATTGAGCGTGTGGAGGAGATGCTGGAGATGCAGTTCAAGTTCTCGAAGATGGGAGATGTGAAATATTACCTTGGGATGAATGTGGAGAGAGACCTTGACAAAGGAGTGTTGAGGTTGCACCAGAGGAAGTATTGTGAGAGGCTGGCTGAGAAGTATGGGCTGCAAGATGGAGGAAAGCCAGCCACCCCACTACCTTCGGGTTTCACTGTAGAGCCCTGTGCTGATGAGGAGGTGGTGGGTGAAAGTGACAGGAAGTTGTTTCATTCCATGGTTTGGGCACTCAACTATGCGGCTAACCACACGCGGCCTGACATTGCCTTTGCTACATCCAGGCTTGCAAGTGTGGTCTCACGCCCCAGTCATGAGCAGCTAGAATCGGCCAAAAGGTTGGTCCGCTATGTGAGCGCTACAGCATCAGAGGGGTTGGAGTATAGTATTGTGCGACACAGGCTGCAGAGGGGTGCAGCTGATTTGAGCAAGGGGGGGATGCTCTTGACTTGCTACACCAACGCTAGCTTCAACTCGGTAAAGGCGGATGGCACCAGCATTGGAGGCTATGTGTGCCTGTTTGGAGGTGGTGCAGTGAGCTGGCGCAGTAAGAAGCAAAATGAGGTGGGGCTGTCGTGATGCGAGACAGAGTACATGGCCCTTCATCATGGGGCAAAGGAGGTGGTGTGGCTGAGACGTTTGTTGGAGGAGATTGGTGTTTGTCAGAGGGAGCCGACTATGATGTTCTGTGACAATGAGTCAGCTGTGAAGCTGGCCAAGAATGCATGTCTTCATGGGCTGACAAAGCATATCAGGCCCAAGTGGCACTGGGTGAGGAGGCTCCTGGACAAGGAAGTGCGGTTGGAGATAGTGAAGACCCAGCAGCAGGCGGCTGACATTCTTACCAAGCGCCTAGCTGAAAATGAGCATTGGAAGGGGATGAAACTTGCTGGGATGAGTGTACATTGAGGGTGCATGCTTGAGCTATTGCATGTGGGATGATGGTAGGCAGCCAGAGGGGGAGTTTGTTATGTGATGCTATCATTTGCATTCACGTCTGTCTGTCTCCCATCATATGTTCGTGCGTTGCATGCGTGGTGTGTGCAAGAACCTGCGTGGTGTGGTTTGGATTTTCTTAGTGTGTGAAAATGTTATTTGGCTTGAGAAGATATCTGAAGTGACTCCTCTGCTCGAGAGCTTCCCGACGAACCGAGAATCGCCGCGACCGGAGCAAGAACGAGAAAGTTATGATCGTTCGTACTTATGGTTGTGGTGCCGTGACTATGGGAATTTGTGTAGTGACTCCATATGGGGTATAGACTATTTGGGGTTGGTAAATTCGTCCCCATCACTTTAGATGATGCCAAGTGGTTGGAAGAAGCCAAACCAGGTTGGCAAGTGTGGCCAAGTTGGATGCGGTGGATGGCATAGGTTGGAAAAGTGACAAATGTCAAAGTTGGGGTGCCTATAGAGAGGGGAATTGTGTGGTATGGGGTTTCCTTGGTAGGGGAATCTCTTGGGACCTACCTTCTCGTCCTCCTCATCCCCTCCTACCTGGTTTATTGCTACTCTAATTTTCTTATGTGTAATTTGTGAGTAAATTGTGATTGAGTTATGTTTCTATGGCAGCATACCCCCTAGTGCGCCGAAATTCATAACTCGAGTTATACTCTATATCTTGATACGATTTAAATTGCAAAAGATAGCCACGGTCAAGGGATACAACATACTCAAGTTTGAGAGAATTTTATTGATGCGTTTTTTGTCGACGACGTTTCTTGTGACGACCACTTTTCTATCCAGAATTATAGTTGACGATTTTGATATATTTCGGCCCCTAAACTTTCTAGACTTCGTCCTTAATCTTCAACACCGTCATGCTGCTGATACGGATCCGGCGAGTGTGACCCGCCTTCTCGCCTCCCGTTACGATGCTGCCGCGGATCCGACGAGCGCGACCCACTTCCCCGCCTCCCACCACGATGCTGACGCGGATCCGGCGAGCGCGACCCGCCTCCCCGCCTTCCGCCACGCTGCTGACGCGGATCTGGGGAACGCGACCCGCCTCCCCGCCTCTCGTCACGATGCGGATGCAGATCTGGCGTACGCAGACCGCTTCCCCGCCTTCCGTCATGCTGCTGACGCGGATCTGGCGAGCGCGGCTCGTCGCCGCTCTGCTCCCCACCCCGCGCTTGCTGTCCGGAGACGTGGATTCCCCGCGCGCGCTTCGTATGCCGCCAGTTCCGCCTATCTCCCCCTTGCCTGACTCTGCCGCCTTGCCTGCCTTCGCAGGGTCTGCCTCAGTTGCTTCCGCGGGCATGTCGCGCTGCTCGCCTGCACCCTCCTCCCGAACTTCGCCGCCGTCGTCCGCCTCGTCGTCACGTTCTGGCTCCTGCGAGGTATCCGCCGCGTCCTCATCTCCTTCTTCGTCAGCGTTGAGGTCTCCCTCTCGGCCCGAAAACAGTCCCTCCAAGCCTCGTCCGCGACTTCGATCTTCGTGACGGCGATAGCCTGCTTCCGGCGAGCGATACGCTCCTGTCTCCTGGCGATACCCGTGATCGTCACCTGCTCCATGGCGCGCTTCCGTCCGACACGGATCACTTCCCATCATGGCCGATCCCGATCCGCCTGCTCCCTCTCGTGCGAATCCTCCCTCTCGGCGCTCGGGCACGAGAGGCACCTGATCCGCGCGAAAGGCCGGCCTTCACGGCAATCGCTCCGGCCTCCACGGCGACCTCTCCAGCGATCGCCCGCGCTCACGCGAGTGTCCGCGCCGCGAACGATCCTCCTCGCGACGGCCACAGGTCCTGCCATAACGCAGCTCATACACATCCATCCTTGCACGCGCACACTCTTTTCTCTTGTTATGAAAGTAACGGAACTCTCACCTCGAGGGTCCTCCCTGAGTGGTATGTCACCCGGCTGCTAGAACTGAGGCAACAATCATCCACTATACAAAAGGATAACAAGAGAAAAGCATTGAGGGTGTGTGTGTTAGTGAATTTACCTGGCCCATGCTCGAACCGTGCATTTCTCAATGTGCGCCTCGAGCCTGGGTTGGTTTCTTCACATTGGTTCCTTGGATTTCACCCCTCGGTGCTCTCCTACCAACTTCGCGGCACTCTCTCTGGTCCCCAAATACCTACACCCCAAATGTGCATACTCAGTATTACTACACCCATAACTACACCGTAACAAACCTGGCACCTTATATGCATGAATGTGCATATTCGGCGACAATCTCCTGCCGTTGCATCTCCTGACGTTGCATCTTCTGACGTTGCATCTCCTGACATTGCATCTCCTGACGTTGCAGCTCCTGGCGATGCATCTCCTGACGTTGCATCTCCTGCTGCCGCTGGTGCAGCTGCTGTTGTAGCACCAACTGCTGCTGGTGGTAGAGAGATGAAGGCTGTTGCGCGAACGGCGCCGCAGGAATCGGCACGAGAGCGACGGGTTGCGGCAGTCGAAAATGGTGGGCGGGAAACTTGTACCTTGGGCCTTGTGACCGACAGCAGAAGACGGGAGAAATCGAGGTGGGGCAAAACAGAAGCTGGAGAGGGACTGCCAAAGTGCCAACACGAGCTTTCGCTTTGTTCATTACAGTATTATGAGTGGTGTACAACTTTGAATCAGCTGTAAAGGTTTAGTGATAACTTTTCATAGAAAAGTAGTCAGATTTAGAAACTGGAGCTGATGACAGCTTTGGGATGGCAAGCCAGGGCTAAATTCATAAGTGAACCCCAAATTTGTTTTTTCCTTGTTTGTTTTTTCCGATTCACGTTCTTTCATTACTTTCACATTCGGTGCTACCGAAGGACAATCCACAATCACAGTACACAAATGTATCAGCATTTGCATTATAGCATTATGATCGAAATACGGTAGGGTGGCAATTTGCCAAAAACATGACAAGCACAACACTACTAGCATATTCAACAAGATTGTTGGACGTGGCAGCAGAATCAGGCATGCTTGCCATGTGCCACACGCCTCCACTCTTCCGTACTCTACTTCCAATGCTGTCCTTGCAGTTGCTGTCCACTCTCCCTCCAGTTGCTGCCAGCCTGTAAATGGCATCCTGGCATGCCACACCATGCCATGGCACACAATAGCATGCAACACCATGCCATGCAATGCCATTCCACGGTATGGCATGGCACATCATGACATGCCACGCGAGGGCATGTCACAACATGCCATGCCGGAACACGCCATGTTGCATCATGGCAAACCAAACTGTGTCACAAGTACCACACCACGCCACAGAATATTACACCATGCGTCACACCATGACCTGCCACACCATTGTCATTTCACGGTGTCATGCCACACTGTTCACACCGCACTATATCTCACCACAATAGATCACACCACTCTATGTCCCTATCACTCATACACCATACTACACTGTACCATACCACAATGTATCATCACACAATCACACCACATTAGATAAAACACACTCTGTGTATCATTATTGATCTGTACCATACCACACAGCACCATACCACACTGTATTACAGCATACCCAATGACACCACACTCTCACACCATCATATGGAATCACACCACACTGTATCACACCACACTGGGTGATACCATACTGTCTCATGACACACTATATCGTACCAGCCTACATCATAGCACACTGTATCATACTACACTGTTTAAAATCACACAGTATCATACCATAACATACCACACTGTTTCAAACCACGCTGTACCACACAGTATCAGACCATACTGTCTCATACCATACCAGCATATATCATTCCACACCGTATCATACCACATGTGCCATACCATACAGTTTCATGCCATACTATCTCCTACCATATTGGATTATACAATATTGTCTCATACCACACTAATTTATCAAGCCACACAGTGTCATACCACACTGTTTTAAACCATACTGTATCATACCATACTGTATCATACCACACTATATCATACCAACCATATCGTACCACACGTGTCATACAATACTGAATCACGCCATACTGTTTCACACCACACTGTATCATACAGTACTGTATCATAAAATACTGTATCTTACCATAATGTATTATACCAAACTATAACATACCATACTGTATCACACCAAACTGTATCACACCATACTATATCATACCATACAGTATCTTGCCATATGATATCATACCATATTGTATCATACCAAACTGTAACATACCATTCTGTATCACACCAAACTGTATCACACCATCCTATATCATACCATATGATATCATACCATATTGTATCATACCAAACTGTAACATACCATTCTGTATCACACCAAACTGTATCACACCATCCTATATCATACCATATGATATCATACCATACTGTATCATTCCACACTGCACCATACCAAGCCCCCACCACCACCCCTTGCCAAACCACCCCACCTTCACCTGCCAGCAGTAGGAGCAGCAGAAAGCCCACTCCCCTTCGGAAACAACAACCCCAGTGGCTGTGCCTTGTGGGACGAGGTGTGGCAGTGGCAAATCGCTTCCAGCTCAAGACTTAAATCCCACCCCTGACGTAGCTAGAGCTGACGCGAACCAGAGCTGCCAGCCGGTCGACTCTGACGGTGTCCATTAAGCTTTGAACGCCAGATCGGTTACTTGGGCACCGAGTGCCGTGCCGCCCAAATTCCACCCACCACACCCCGACCGACCCACAAGCCACAACCCCCAGGAGATGCTGCCCCTAAGGAAGTGAACTGCCCGCTTGCTCCCATGCCTCCGCCCACCCAGCTCCCTTCATCCCATGCCTGCTTACCTCTACTTACCATGCAGCCATGCAGAGCGCCATGATGCCACAGGCTGCTGGGAAGTGGGGAGTGTGGGGGATTAACAGATGGGGGGACTCCACTGTGGTCCAGGCAGGATGCTGCTGGGAGGGAAGGGAAAAGGGAGAGAGGAGGAGGGGAGTGAGAGGGTGGACTCCACTCTCCGCCATTGCTCCAGTTCTCCCACTCTCAGGCTGCAGGGAAGAAACGGGGGAGAAAGAGAGGGGAGGGGATCAGATCACCATACCTTACCTGCTACCATACCAAAAATTTTACCACACCTCCCCACACCTTGACCTAGCCTAGCCTCCTCCCTACCCCCCACCCCCCATTGCTGCTGCTGCCGCTGCTTCTGCTGCTGCTTCTGCTGCAACTGCCATTGCCGTTCTGCTGCTGAGCTTCCTCTGCTGCACTCTTCTCTTGATGCCGAGTGACCTGTGGCGGGCAAGAGATGGGTGAGGGGGACAGGAGAGAAAGGGCAGGAGGAACTGGTGAGTAGGCAGAAATAGGTAAGACAGTCAAGATGACAGAAACGAGAATGGAAAGAACAAAGAGACAGCTGCAGAAGTTGGAGAACTCGAGGAGGGGAGGGATGAGGCCAACGGGGGAGCTGACGTTCCTTGAGAGGCCAAGCCCACCCCCATACTCTCCCTCGTGGCAGCAATTTGAGTCTGCTGCAGTGCTGCCTCCCATCCCATCCCCTCTGCACGGCTACTGGGGAGGGGCGTGGGGGAGGATCGGTGTTGACGCCTTACATCTGCCAGGAAAGCAGGCAAGGGCGGGAGAAGAAGGGAGTGAGTTCAAAAAGAGGATTCAGGTGGAGTGTGGCTTAGTTGGTCATTTACGTTTACGTTTACGTACGTACGTGTACGGGTACGTACGTTTACGCGGCTGTTGGGTTGGAGGCCTAATGTACGGGCAGGTGAAAAAAATTATGGGCTGCCTGAATATGTATATTTTTTCTATAGTACCCCCTCGTAATTATGATTTCCATCACATAGTGTAAACATTCCATCGTATAGTGTATTGGTTTGACTCGAAGTTGGGATTCGCCGAAACCAGTGAAGCTCGGCGGTGACGAAACTGCCGAGCGGGTGACATTTGCTTACCTTGCAAGCGAAGCAATCGCGAGCTGAGTCAAACAGTTTGCAATGTTCTATCGCGAACAGTTTGTACACGTTCGCGACCACAATTTCCTCCCTCCCTCTCTCGACAGACTTAGTCGACATCGTAGTTCTACCGTAGCTATCGTAGTTCTACCTCCTTAGTCGACATAGTACGTAGGGTAGTCGCCACACCATAGCAACCCTAGCTAGCAACCTTCCAGTTTCTTACATTACTACCTTGAAAAACGTCGCGCCATTTTACTAACATGCTAACAAAGGATAGGTCATCGAAAGCTTGTTTCTTTTTTAGGTTTTCGGAAACCGTTTTCAAAGAAAAATTTCGTCCAGAATTTTTTTTTGACCTGCCCGGCGTACGTACACGTACGTACGCGTATGTACGCGTACGTTACGTGTACGTGGGCTGAAATGGCGTAAATGACCAACTTAGGAGTGTGGGTGGCGGGTGAAACACGGTGGGAGCGTGGCATGGCGGTGTGTGTGCGGTGAGCATGGTGAGAGCATGGGATGGCATGAGATGCTGCATGGTGCAGCGACAACACTCCCTCCACATGAGCCAAGTACCAAACCTTCACCTTCCACCTGAACCATAACCTGAACTGAAACTAAACCCAAAGAAAAAACTGGTACCTTAACCACGGGGGAAGGCTCTGTGGAGGGGTGGTTGGCATGACAGCGAGGAGGGAGACGCAGGAGGAGGTGGCGTGGCAGTGCAGTGCAGAAAGAACGACTGAGCGGGCTAGTAAACAAGGGTCGTGAGCTTATCTTTGTGTGGAGTGTCGAGGGTGCCTTGCTGCTGCACCTTGCTGCCCCTTGCTGCAGGTCAGGCTTTGAGCAGCGAGCCTGGCAGAAAGGGGAGGGGGAGAGGAGGCCAAGTGGAGGGAAGAAGGGAGGGAGCGGGAGTGATTTAAGGGAGGACACAGGCAGCGGGATGTGTGCATGTGCAGTGGGTGATGGTGAGAGCATGGGATGGCATGACACACGGCATGGTGCAGCGCCCTCCACAGGAGCCAAGTACCATACCTGAACCATAACCTGAACCTTGCACCTGAACCATAACCTGAACCTTGCACCTGAACCATAACCTGAACCTTGCACCTGAACCTTGCACCTGAACCATAACCTGAACCTTGCACCTGAACCATAACCTGAACCTTGCACCTGAACCATAACCTGAACCTTGCACCTGAACCATAACCTGAACCTTGCACCTGAACCATAACCTGAACCTCTACCTGGAAAAAAACCTTAACCTTCACCAAGGGGGGGAGGCTCTGTGGAGGGCTGGATGGCATGGCAGCGAGGTGGAAGGCGCATGGCGGGAATGAAGTGCCGAGAATGTTGGGATGTGGGCTCAAAGAGGAGCTTGAGCTGAAACAGAACGGAAGCGGGTATGGATCTAAGGGTGTGGGCTTATCTTTGTGTGGAGCACTGAGGTTGCCTTGTTGCCCCTTGCTGCAGTGCCTGCCTTGCTCCCACGCCTCGCTGCTGAGACTTGGACTCCAGAAGAGGCTTGGAGTGGAGAGCCTGGCAGTCGGGGGGTGGTTGGGGGAGGACGGGGGGAGGGAAGAGAGGAGGAGAGCGGGAATGAGTGAAGGGAAGCTTTGGAGGAAACCAGGGGGGGGAATGAGTGCATGTGCAGTGGGTGATGGTGAGCATGAGATGGGGCATGGCAACACTCCCTCCACAGGTGCCAAGTACCAGACCTTTACCTTTCACCTGACCCATAACCTGAACCTCTACCTGAAAAGAAACCTGGACCTTCACCAAGGGGAGAGGCTCTGTGGAGAGGTGGTTGGCATGACAGCGAGGGGGAAGGTGCAGGGGGAAGGAGCAGTGGTGTTCAAGCTGACTGAAACAGACACGGAGCGGGTATGAAACCAAGGGCGAGGGCTTATCTTTGTGTGGAGCGTTCAGGGTGCCTTGCTGCGCCTTGCTCCTGACCCTTGCTTGCTTCTGCGCCTTGGTGCTGAGACTTGGACTGCAGGACCGCCTTGAAGCAGAGAGTCTGGCAGTCAGGAGGGGGAGGAGGGGGTGGGGGGGTGGTGAGAAAAGGGGGTGGGGGAGAAAGGGTAGAAGAGAAGAGGGAAGGGACCAGGAGTGAGTGAGGTGCTGCAATGGATGCCACAAGAGCGCAGAGATGAAGCTCAGTACGAGAGCAGGAAAAGGGCGAAACTGAGGCTGAAACGGCAACAAAACATACTTGGAATAATGGTGGTTGGAGCAGGAGAAGGAGTTGAAGAAGAAGGCGCAACAGCAGTTATTGTTGCAACCAGCGTCCTGATGTTGCTGTAGTCAGCGAAATGATATTGCTGCAACCGGCGTTGTACACATTGGTGCAGGTGGTAAAGCAGTGCTTCGTGGCTGCACAAAAACCACCACAAAATGTTAATTTCTGGGTGATTGCACAGCAGTAGCCAAGCGAAAATCAATTGACGAAATAAATTTCAACAAGGCCCTTGGGAGCTCACCTCGGGAATGAAATCGAAAACTGCAGTCAGCGAATCGGTGAATGGCGGATTGCGGAACTCCCGAGGTAAACGAAGCTGTACAGCGGAGAATGGATGGAAGAAGTGGAGAATCAGGCCTTGGAGTAAATTGGTGGCGTGGACGTGGATTCAGCGAACCGGAATTGTCCTAGGAGAATTATAAATGTTAGAAATGTGTGGAGCGAGAACGGCGATGTAGCAAAACTGGTAGAATGATCCGAGGGTCCTTCGCGAATTGAGGGTAGCGAAATGAGGATGCCGAGAGGCAATGCCACGAAAGTGCCCTGCGCAGGAGAATGTCCCTGGAACTTGGGTCGCTGACGTCATGTGTGGTCGAAATTTCACGTCGCGGTAAATTTGAAATGACCTTCAACGGTAAAAAAATGTGCCTTGCTGGTCCTCTACAGTGGTCCCAAAGAGTGCCAGCATGGAATATTCTGCAACCAGGGAAAGAAAAGAAAGAAAAGGAAAGGTTCGCCTTGCACCACGTCATTCAGAATCCTCACTCCATTAAAAAAATCCTCCTAGGGAGTTTCCGATTTGCCTACGTGGGCTTTTTCGAACGGTCGATAGCTCGCAGACCCACGTGAAGAAAGCAAAGCTGGTCACATGAAGTGACGTGTTCACGAAATGCGTGACGTGTACCCCATTTCACACCACCAATTTGCTACATCGAGGTGCGCCAGCTCTACTTTCTGATTGGGTAAAAAAGGCGGTGGAAAAACAGGAGACCAAAGACTGGGAAAGGTGGGCGGGAAACTTGTGCTCTGTGAATTGTGACTGACAACGCAAGCTGGGAGAAAACGAGAAAACTTGAGGTGGGGGGAAGAGAAGCTGGCGAGAGATCGAATGTTTGGCGAAATTGTTGTATGGTGATTTTCGCATCCCTCATATAGGTGATGCAGCTGCAAGAGCTAGTCTTGAATTTTTGGGTAGTAAGTATATACATAAGAAATTTTCACGATCTGTCATCCCTCGCAATCATTCACGCGCTCAACAGTCAGGTAACGATGGGTTGAATTAGGTGTGGGAGGCCCAGCAAAGACTAAATACCGCGGTTGGTGCCTGTGGTACGCGAAGGTCGACGAGCCCCATGCGACGTTACGACAAGTCCGCGATTGTCAAGTTGGTTTTTTTCGTTGTCACAGAAAGGCCATGAGATCAGCCCAAGCGTCGCTGTCCGCTGATTGGCCCAGCAGCGACTCGCACCCCGCTGTACACCGCATAGTCCACTGACTGCCACACGGCGCAATGCGATTTGTCATTGCGGCAGAAGCGATCACGGGCAGCACGCATAAATATGTGACCCCACCCCCTTTTCCCCTCCACCAGACCACAACCTTCAAACCCTTTCCCCACCATTCCATTCTTCCATTCTCTCATCCTCTTTTTGGAGGAGAAACTGAACATCGCTGCTGCTGCTATCATGCAGACTTGAGCCGCCCAACAGCAATTCGTAGTGTGCCTGGGGCCATGGCCGTCTGACAGTATCTTATAGTTTAACTGAACATCGCTGCTGCTGCTATCATGCAGACTTGAGCCGCCCAACAGCAATTCGTAGTGTGCCTGGGGCCATGGCCGTCTGACAGTATCTTATAGTTTAACTGAACATCGCTGCTGCTGCTATCATGCAGACTTGAGCCGCCCAACAGCAATTCGTAGTGTGCCTGGGGCCATGGCCGTCTGACAGTATCTTATAGTTTACGCCTGAACGACGTGTTGCCATTTTTTTGTTTTCCTGTGTATCGCGTCGCGTTGGAGTACTATGATTGACTGTAGAGCCCCGAAAAAGATCTGATTGCCGAATTGAGCGGCGAGCTGCGAGCATGTCGTCGGCGGTGACGCACATCTACCTGCACGTCATCCAGGACGTCATTAAGAACGTTCGACCCGACTTCCAGAGCGACGGCGTCGACGAGAGCGTCCTCCAAGAGCTGCAGCAGGTCCGTCCGTCTCCCCTGCAGCAGGTCCGTCCGTCTCCCCTGCACCAGCTCCGTCCGTCTCCCCTGCACCACGTCCGTCGATCGCTCCTGCGTTAGATTTCCCGTCCTCCAAATCTCGTCCGATCAGTGCGCATGGAACCCCTGTTCTTCGCCACCACAGCCTGTTTCTAAGGCCTCTCCGAAACGCACTGCCCATCGCTCGTCTGATCAGTGCTCATGGGTTCCCTTTTCAGCGCTACCGTCCCCGTTTTAGGTCCATCGCTGCTGTTCCCGTCGCTCACTGGACGTCCCTTCAGTGCGCCCATACCGGACACCCTTTTCGGCGCTACCGCGGCATGCCCGCCGCTGACCGTGCTTTACCTTCCTATGGCCCTCTTTCCTGCCTTTAGTACAGCCCGTTTCCCGGCGACTAATCTATCTGTCACCGCACCCCTCCGCAACCACCACAACCTCTCACTACGTTCATCCCCCCTCTTCCCTTCTCCCCCTTTCTCCTCCCCCCTCTCTTCTCCCCGTTCCCCCCGCTATTCCGGCCAGCTATGGGAGGCGAAGGTGATGCAGTCCGGTGCGGTCATCCCCGTCGGCGGGTATGCGCTTCCGCCGCCTGCGCCGCCATCCGCTGAGGCGGATGTAGCCGCGGTGGTGGCGGAGGAGGGGCCGCTAGGGGGTGCGGAGGGGGAAGCAGCGGCGGAGGAGGGCGTAGGGGAGGAGGAGGGTGGCGAGGGCGCGGGACACGGAGGGGGATTCGCGGGACATGATTTGAACATGCCTTATAACGGGGATGGCGGAGAGGCGGAGGACGAGCAGGCCCTGTCGCTGGGAGCATCCCACGCATCTGTAAGGCCCAAGCTGCCTGGTACATCCATCAAGACCTTGCTGAATCTTCAGGTTTTTAAAGGATGTCATTTATGGTGATACTGGTTTCACGTACGCCATTCAAATCGTGCGAATTCGTTCCCTGTGCCACCGCATCTAGCAGCATGCACCCCATTCCCCACAGCTCTGCTGTGCGACTCGTTTCGCTCCTCTCACTCCGTCCCTGCGGTGCGTGCCCCCTCCCTCCCTTGTTCGCCCGCTGCACCGCAGTACTCAAGCGGGCATGTCACGTCCAGTCTAGATGGCCGCCCACTGCCCTTCATGGTACGCCACATGCACCACCCATGCATGCCTTCCATCCATCCGCCTCATACCATGTCACACATCACTCTTCGCGCTGCGCGTTCAGCTCAGTGATACTGCACAGCACATGTCAACCCACCCACATGATCCCTCTGCTCTTCCCTTACCTGACCGCGCTAACAGCCGCGCCAGGAGGCGTGGGAGCAGAAGCCGTTCATGGTCGACATGAATGCTGGTCAGTGCCGCTGCCCTGCCGCCTCACTGCCCCGCTGCCCTGCTAACATGCTGCTGTGCTGTCGTGCTGTGCTGCTGCCCTGCCCGCCTGTCCGTCCACTCACCGCGTCCACCAATCCTGCCCGCCTTGGAAACCAACCGTGCCGAACCTCTGCTGCTCTGTGTGTGTGACCGGCTGTGTGTGCATCCAGTGCCTGAGGAGGACACGTACGCTGATGCTGCTGCTTCGGACGAGGCCACTCTGGTATGCTTGGCCTGTATGTGTGCGTGCTGTTAGCGTGCATCTATGCACGCTCTTGCAAATGCATCAGTGCATATGCGGGTGTGTGTTTGTTTGCGGAAGGAACACCGCATGTGAAAAACCAATCCCGTTGTGCACATGCATTTGCCCGCCTCCGCTCCCGGGGTGCATCCACGCCCAGTGTGAGCTGGTCCAATGAGATCCGGCCCTGCTGTGTTTGAGGTGCCTCAATCGTAGCCCCTGGTTTCTCCTGCACCGTGTGTGTGCGCGGTGCTGTGCGTGTGTGCTCCCAGGGTCTGCTGCCGGCAGAGCTGAAGCGCAAGCGAGCAGAGGAGGGGCCGGGGGGCTACGAGGAGGACGCGGGGATGGATGCAGCAGGGGGTGACACCAGCCGACCCCGCCTCACTCCCGAGTACGCCTTCCCTCAGGCCGATGGGGCCAGTGACAGCATGCCACGTGGTGCCTCCCAATGGGCCCATGACATGCTGAGTCAGCTGGAGCACAAGCATGGAGGGGGGGGAGGAGTAAGACGGGGAGAGGAGGGGAGTGGGGAGAGGAGCAGAACGGATGGGGGAGTGGAGGGAGGGTTGGGTGGTGCAGGCGCAGCAGAAGGGCGGGATGGGTCGGGAAGGCGGGTGCAACACGCGGCAGGGGGAGCCGAGGGGCGGGAAGCACGTGGTAGCAGGGGGGTTGGCAGGAGCGGCAGGGGCGGCAGGGGGGGAAGGCAGTGGGTGAGTGCCGACGAGGATGGCGATGATGCCGACGAGGTGAGTGCCTCTCCCTCTCCTGCCTTTCCTCTCTCTCCCATTCCTGCCCCTCCTCTCTATCGCATTCCTGCCTTAGCAGTTGGACTCAGTAGTGAGGTGCTGGGATTTCTGTGTTTTTTCAGCCATGCCCCCCTCCTCACCTTGCCCCCATGCGCCACGTGGTTGCTGTTGCAGGGAGAGGAAGAGGAGGAGGAGGAGGAGGAGGAGGGAGGGCGGCAGGGGAGGCAGGGGAGGAGGAGGAAGAGGAGGAGGACTACAACGACCCGGCAGCCCGCACTGATACTGGTTCGTCTCACTGATCCTTTTCCTCGGGCGTTCGGTCGTTGCACTGCCAGCTCCTGGCTTGCGTCGTTGCACTGCCAGCTCATGGCTTGTGCGTCATCACCACTTGTTTCTTGTCCATTGGCCACAGCTATGCCACACCTTGACACGTCACTCCACTGCAGCTCACAGCAAGGGCTTACGTCTTTCTGATTCGTCCTGGACCTTGCAACCTCTCCACACGTTTGCTCCATGTGTTGTGTGGTGTGCGTGCATGTGCTGTGTGCGGGGCGGGCAGCCAAGGAGGAGGAGGAGGAGGAGGAGGAGCTGGGGCCAGCAGATGATGACGAGTCGCTGGGGGCGGAGGATGATGACGATGATGACGACGATGGGAGGGGGGTCATTGGGGCGGACGAGGAGGGGCAGGACGGCAACATTGTGCTCGCCACCTATGAGAAGGTGTGTCTGGGGGACGGCATAAGCGGGGGAGTGGGGATGCGGAGGGGGGAGAGGGGAGGAGGGGCAGCACAGCAACCTGTGCTAGCCACCTATGCGGGAGGTAGGGAGCCCGGAGGCGGGGTTCAGATCCTTGGCAGGTTCTTATCAATTCTCTAGGTAGAACATTTGCTGGCACGCACGCCACCTCTGGTTGTTGCGCCTCCACTACTCGTGTGTGCCTTTCTATTGAATGTGCTTGGCGTGCTGTGCATACTCGCAGGTGACTCGTCAGAAGAACCGGTGGAAGTGTCTGTTGCGGCACGGAGTCATGAGCCTGAATGGCCGCGACATACTCTTCTTCAAAGCCAACGGAGAATTCGAGTTTTAGTCATTTTAAATTTCAACGCATGTACTAAGCATGAGTTGCTAAAGGACACTAAAGCCAAGGAGTCTAGGACTTGTATCATTGAATCAGCTATTGTTTTATCTGTTCAAAGCCATATTACACCTCATGGATTCTCGAATGGCCGTTACAAGCGTATGTCTTCAAAAGTTTCCTGACGAGGATAGCGCTTCCCCTGCCTGATCTCTTCACTCCGCGCGTCAGATCCAGCGACAGCGAACCCCCGCGAGGGCCGCCTGCCTTCCGCCAGCCCTGCCCGCCTGCTCAATTTCCCTTTCCCCGTGTGACCATTACCCGCTCCCCGCGCTCCTCGTTCCACCCGCTCTGCCACACCAAAAACCTAAGCTTTTGTGTCAGTCGCTACCAACCAAGCAGCAGGTTAGGTCTTAGATATGCATCGTACTTAGGGCAGTAGAGCGTGGCGCAACCCAGTTTCTGCGGGATCATGTGACGTGCGTCTCCCATGTGGTCGCATTCAGACATCGTATCAGATTCGCAATCAAATTCAGATTCGTTTGCTTGACGTGTTGAGAACTCCAGCACGCGTCTTATTCTATTCGGCCGACTTCGCTTCGCGATAACCTAGACAGCACCGCCTGTCGCGGCCACGAAAACCCTCGACTCTTTGTGAGAACATAAAGCAGCGAGCAGCCGTATCACCAGCGGAAGTAGTCTCGCGGTTAGGTCGACACCGACCAGAGCGGGCAAGGCGACGAGCGAGGTGATCGCAGCAGTCGCAGTCGCAGCAGCATGTCGCTGCCGTCGCAGTCGCACCTGTCGGGCAGCATGGAGCGCAAGCGCGTGGGGTCGGGGTCATCGCTCGCGCCGTCCGCGGCGGCGGCGGCGCAGGCGCCGCTGGTGTGCCACGGGCACTCGCGGCCGATCGTGGAGATCGCGTACAGCCCCGTCACGGACGATGGCTTCTTCCTCATCTCCGCCAGTAAAGGTCTGCGCGCATTCCCCCCTCCCCCCCCCCCCCTCCCCCCTCTCTCCGCCAGTAAAGGTGCGCGCACCTTTCCCGTCTTCCCCCTCACAAAGGTCCTGCTGGGCATTCCCCCATCCGCTACTCTCTCTCCGCGCGCGCACGCGGTAAGCCCTCGCTCATCACTCGCGGCCCATCGTGGAGATCGCGTACAGTCCCGTCACCGACGACGGCTTCTTCCTCATCTCCGCCAGCGAAGGTGCGCGCGCGCCATTTTCTCCTTCCCCCCTCTCCATCAGTAAAGGTCCGCGCCGCCCCCTCTCCGCCAGTAAGGGTCCGCGCACCTCCTCCTCCCACCGTCTCCGCCAGTCAAGGTCTGCACCCCCCTTTCCCCCCTGTCTCCGCCAGTAAAGGTCCGCGCGTTTCCTTCTGTCCGCCAGTAAAGGTCCTTTCGTCCCCACTTTCCGCCATTAAAGGTCCGCGCGCGCACAGGCGGTAAGCCCTCACACACTCCTTTCCCCCCTCCCCGCATCCAACGCGCGCACAGACGGCCAGCCTGACACGCCCCTTTCCGCCTCTCGAACCCCAACCGCGCGCGCGTACGACAAGCCCTTACACACACCCTTCCTCCCACCCCCTCCCGTTGCGCGCAGACGGCAAGCCGATGATCCGCAATGGCGAGACGGGCGACTGGATCGGCACGTTCGAGGGCCACAAGGGCGCCGTGTGGGGCGCGTGCCTCGACCGCCCCGCGCTGCTCGCTGCCACCGCCTCCGCCGACTTCACCGCGTACGATGCGGGGATCCAGGGGGGAGAGGGAGGGTTGGGGTGGGGGATGGAGTCAGGGATTGGGGATTAGGAGGGCTGTGCGCTGCTCGCCGCCACCGCCTCCGCCGACTTCACCGCGTACGATAGGGGGAACCAGGGGGGAAGGGGGAGGAGGGATTGGGAGGGGGCGCTGGAGCGGGGGATTGGGGCTTGGGAGGGTATGGCGCTGCTCGCCGCCACCGCTTCCGCCGACTTCACCGCGTAGGGGGAACAAACGGGGAGAGGGAGGTGGGGCGTGCATTGTGGAGAGCGGGAGCGAGGCTTTGGGCTAATGGCTGGGCGGACAGCATCGAGAGTGGTAGAGACTGCTGTCTGTGACATGACTGCACACATACAAAGCAGCATTACCTCCTCCCCATCCCCCCCCCACTCCCCCTTTCCAATTCCTCCCCATCCCCCCCCCCCACTCCCCCTTTCCAATTCCTCCCCCGACTCCCACCTATCCCCCTCCTTGCAAACCCTACCCCGCCATTACGTGCCCCATTCTTACCCCTCCTCCCACTACCCTCCCCATGCCTCTTTCCCCCAATGCGCGCTTCGCTTCTACTCCGCCGTCCCTTCCCCCACATGCGCGCATCTCAGCGTCTTCCTCCTCTCTCCCGCCCTCCCCCCTCCAGGCGCATATGGGACGCGTTGACGGGCGACGAGAAGCACAAGCTCGAGCACAAGCACATCGTGCGCACCGTCGACTTCTCAAAGGTCAGTTCCCTTTTCGTCTCTGGCGTGCCATGCCATTCCGGGCCTACCTTGAGTGCAACTCTCCTCCGTGAGTGCACCTCTGAGTCGGCAGCTCGAGCACAAACTCATCGTGCGCACCGTCGACTTCTCAAAGGTCAGTTCCCTTTTCGTCTCTGGCGTGCCATGCCATTCCGGGCCTACCTTGAGTGCAACTCTCCTCCGTGAGTGCACCTCTGAGTCGGCAGCTCGAGCACAAACTCATCGTGCGCACCGTCGACTTCTCAAAGGTCAGTTCCCTTTTCGTCTCTGGCGTGCCATGCCATTCCGGGCCTACCTTGAGTGCAACTCTCCTCCGTGAGTGCACCTCTGAGTCGGCAGCTCGAGCACAAACTCATCGTGCGCACCGTCGACTTCTCAAAGGTCCGTTCCCTTTTCCGCCGTGACTTCTCCTCGCCTATCGGACCTGCCATGTCATTCCGGTCCTACCTACCCTTCTTCGTGCAGCGTCACAGTGGCTGGGCGATTGGCAGCGCCCGTGCGGTGGATGCGGAGAGCAGCGAGTGATGCTGAAACACATGCTGCTGGCACCTGTGCTTGCGGCCGGCTAGAAACACATGCCAATCGCTCGGGTCTCCCCACCTTGCCGTCGTTTCTCACCGGCTTCCATGTGCCCTGCTTCCCCACCGTCACCCCCCGCTTGTTCGACCTGGTCACCCTGTCTGACGCGGCGAGGGTGCGTGGATACACCTTAAGACGCACACATGACGCTCGCCTCTCACCATTTGCTCCATCTCCCCCCGTTCCACCCTCTTTCCGTTTGCGCCTATCAGGACTCGCGGCAGCTGCTGACAGGGGGCGCGGAGAAGGTGGTGAGAGTTTTCGACCTCGCTCGCCCTGTCTGACGCGGCGTGGGCCTTTACACGCCTCACGTCGCACAACTGACGCACGCTGTTCACCACGTTCGCTCCATCTCCTTCCCGTCCATCCCTTTCCCCTCCATCCCCTTCCCGTCCATCCCTTTCCCCTCCATCCCCTTCCCGTCCATCTCTTTCCCCTCCATCCCCTTCCCGTCCATCCCTTTCCCCTCCATCCCCTTCCCGTCCATCCCTTTCCCCTCCGTCCCCTTCCCCTCCATCCCTTTCCCCTCCATCCACTCCCCTCTCCACTCCCCTCCCCCCTCCCTTCAATCCGGGTACATCCTTTGCGCCTATCAGGACTCGCGGCAGCTGTTGACGGGCGGCGCGGAGAAGGTGGTGCGCGTGTTTGACCTCGCTCGCCCCGACGCCGGCCCCACGCTGTCCCTGGAGGGCATGGCGGGGCCCGTGCGCTGCGCCAGGTGGCACAACGACGACCGCTGGATCCTCGTCACCTGCAATGACGTGGCGGGCGTCAAGTGAGTTCCGAAGGGGGGGGAGTGAACGCTTTGGGGCTGTTTTGGGCTGGGCTGGGTTGGGTTGGGTTGGGTTGTGGTGGGGCACAGCCCATGTGTCTGTCCAACATCCAAGTGTGTCGTGCTGCCTGCCTGCTGCCTGCTGCCCTCCATCTCTCTGCTTCACTCCCACCACCGCCTCTCACCACCATCCCCTCCCCACTCTCCCCCCTCCTCCCCACCCCACAGGGTGTTTGACGCGCGCAGCAAAGACGTGGTGGGCATGATGGCAACAGACGGCGCCTGTCTCAGCATGGACATCTCACCCGCTGCCGGTGGTGGTGGTGCGGGGGGCAGCGCCTTCATCACCACGGCTGATGGCTCCACTGTCAAGATCTTTGATGCGCACTCGTACGATCCCCTTGCCTTCTCACTCGGCTCTTTGTCATGATCTCGGCTCTACTACCCGTCAGTCTTGCATCATTGTGCTCGACGCTCGTACATGACTCTTCTCATCCCATCATATCATCCATGTCACCGTTCTTCTGCCATGCCACCACACTGTCCCACCATTCCACCATGCCACATCTTCAAGCATCCATCCACCCCCCTCCCCCTTGTCACACCGCGTGCTGCAGGCTTCAAGAGGTCAAGTCGCATCGCTTGCCACATCAGGCTGAATCAGCATCCTACATCCCGTCAACCAATCGGTGTGTGCCTTGTTGTTTCCACCTCAGAGCGGTGTGGTGCGATTCAGTGCGGTTCGGTGCTGTGATGCCCGACGAGCCCAGCATTCACATGCTCGCTTGCCCTTCCTGGCTGCTCTCAGCCGTCCTGTTCACATTTGCTGGTTTATGTCGCGTCAATCTAAAATGTTTCTTTCAGCATGCACCAAGCTTTGTGCAGTGTTTGCCGCCGTCTCTCTGCCCCTCCTTCCCCTATCTCCCCAATTCCCTCATCTGCCCCAACTGCCCTGTGTGTGTGCGTGCGTGCCAGGTTTGTGGCGGGCGGTGAGGACTTGTGGGTGCGTGTATTCGACTATGAGACGGGCCAGCAGCTAGGTCAGCGCCGCCATGTGTTGTGCCATGCCATGCCGTGCCATGAACCATCTTGTGCCATGCCATGCCGTGCCATGCCATGAACCATCTTGTGCCATGCCATGCCATGCCATGCCATGAACCATCTTGTGCCATGCCATGCCATGCCGTGCCATGAACCATCTTGTGCCATGCCATGCCATGCCATGCCATGAACCATCTTGTGCCATGCCGTGCCATGAACCATCTTGTGCCATGCCATGCCATGCCATGAACCATCTTGTGCCATGCCGTGCCATGAACCATCTTGTGCCATGCCGTGCCATGAACCATCTTGTGCCATGCCATGCCATGAACCATCTTGTGCCATGCCGTGCCATGAACCATCTTGTGCCATGCCATGCCATGCCATGAACCATCTTGTGCCATGCCGTGCCATGAACCATCTTGTGCCATGCCGTGCCATGAACCATCTTGTGCCATGCCATGCCGTGCCATGAACCATCTTGTGCCATGCCATGCCATGCCATGCCATGAACCATCTTGTGCCATGCCGTGCCATGAACCATCTTGTGCCATGCCATGCCGTGCCATGAACCATCTTGTGCCATGCCATGCCATGCCATGCCATGAACCATCTTGTGCCATGCCGTGCCATGAACCATCTTGTGCCATGCCGTGCCATGAACCATCTTGTGCCATGCCGTGCCATGAACCATCTTGTGCCATGCCGTGCCATGAACCATCTTGTGCCATGCCGTGCCATGAACCATCTTGTGCCATGCCGTGCCATGAACCATCTTGTGCCATGCCGTGCCATGAACCATCTTGTGCCATGCCGTGCCATGAACCATCTTGTGCCATGCCGTGCCATGAACCATCTTGTGCCATGCCGTGCCATGAACCATCTTGTGCCATGCCGTGCCATGAACCATCTTGTGCCATGCCGTGCCATGAACCATCTTGTGCCATGCCGTGCCATGAACCATCTTGTGCCATGCCGTGCCATGAACCATCTTGTGCCATGCCGTGCCATGAACCATCTTGTGCCATGCCGTGCCATGAACCATCTTGTGCCATGCCGTGCCATGAACCATCTTGTGCCATGCCGTGCCATGAACCATCTTGTGCCATGCCGTGCCATGAACCATCTTGTGCCATGCCGTGCCATGAACCATCTTGTGCCATGCCGTGCCATGAACCATCTTGTGCCATGCCGTGCCATGAACCATCTTGTGCCATGCCGTGCCATGAACCATCTTGTGCCATGCCGTGCCATGAACCATCTTGTGCCATGCCGTGCCATGAACCATCTTGTGCCATGCCGTGCCATGAACCATCTTGTGCCATGCCGTGCCATGAACCATCTTGTGCCATGCCGTGCCATGAACCATCTTGTGCCATGCCGTGCCATGAACCATCTTGTGCCATGCCGTGCCATGAACCATCTTGTGCCATGCCGTGCCATGAACCATCTTGTGCCATGCCGTGCCATGAACCATCTTGTGCCATGCCGTGCCATGAACCATCTTGTGCCATGCCGTGCCATGAACCATCTTGTGCCATGCCGTGCCATGAACCATCTTGTGCCATGCCGTGCCATGAACCATCTTGTGCCATGCCGTGCCATGAACCATCTTGTGCCATGCCGTGCCATGAACCATCTTGTGCCATGCCGTGCCATGAACCATCTTGTGCCATGCCGTGCCATGAACCATCTTGTGCCATGCCGTGCCATGAACCATCTTGTGCCATGCCGTGCCATGAACCATCTTGTGCCATGCCGTGCCATGAACCATCTTGTGCCATGCCGTGCCATGAACCATCTTGTGCCATGCCGTGCCATGAACCATCTTGTGCCATGCCGTGCCATGAACCATCTTGTGCCATGCCGTGCCATGAACCATCTTGTGCCATGCCGTGCCATGAACCATCTTGTGCCATGCCGTGCCATGAACCATCTTGTGCCATGCCGTGCCATGAACCATCTTGTGCCATGCCGTGCCATGAACCATCTTGTGCCATGCCGTGCCATGAACCATCTTGTGCCATGCCGTGCCATGAACCATCTTGTGCCATGCCATGCCATGAACCATCTTGTGCCATGCCGTGCCATGAACCATCTTGTGCCATGCCGTGCCATGAACCATCTTGTGCCATGCCGTGCCATGAACCATCTTGTGCCATGCCGTGCCATGAACCATCTTGTGCCATGCCATGCCATGAACCATCTTGTGCCATGCCGTGCCATGAACCATCTTGTGCCATGCCGTGCCATGAACCATCTTGTGCCATGCCGTGCCATGAACCATCTTGTGCCATGCCGTGCCATGAACCATCTTGTGCCATGCCGTGCCATGAACCATCTTGTGCCATGCCATGCCATGAACCATCTTGTGCCATGCCGTGCCATGAACCATCTTGTGCCATGCCGTGCCATGAACCATCTTGTGCCATGCCGTGCCATGAACCATCTTGTGCCATGCCGTGCCATGAACCATCTTGTGCCATGCCGTGCCATGAACCATCTTGTGCCATGCCGTGCCATGAACCATCTTGTGCCATGCCGTGCCATGAACCATCTTGTGCCATGCCGTGCCATGAACCATCTTGTGCCATGCCGTGCCATGAACCATCTTGTGCCATGCCGTGCCATGAACCATCTTGTGCCATGCCGTGCCATGAACCATCTTGTGCCATGCCGTGCCATGAACCATCTTGTGCCATGCCGTGCCATGAACCATCTTGTGCCATGCCGTGCCATGAACCATCTTGTGCCATGCCATGCCATGAACCATCTTGTGCCATGCCGTGCCATGAACCATCTTGTGCCATGCCGTGCCATGAACCATCTTGTGCCATGCCGTGCCATGAACCATCTTGTGCCATGCCGTGCCATGAACCATCTTGTGCCATGCCGTGCCATGAACCATCTTGTGCCATGCCATGCCATGAACCATCTTGTGCCATGCCGTGCCATGAACCATCTTGTGCCATGCCGTGCCATGAACCATCTTGTGCCATGCCATGCCATGAACCATCTTGTGCCATGCCGTGCCATGAACCATCTTGTGCCATGCCGTGCCATGAACCATCTTGTGCCATGCCATGCCATGAACCATCTTGTGCCATGCCGTGCCATGAACCATCTTGTGCCATGCCGTGCCATGAACCATCTTGTGCCATGCCGTGCCATGAACCATCTTGTGCCATGCCGTGCCATGAACCATCTTGTGCCATGCCGTGCCATGAACCATCTTGTGCCATGCCATGCCATGAACCATCTTGTGCCATGCCGTGCCATGAACCATCTTGTGCCATGCCGTGCCATGAACCATCTTGTGCCATGCCATGCCATGAACCATCTTGTGCCATGCCGTGCCATGAACCATCTTGTGCCATGCCGTGCCATGAACCATCTTGTGCCATGCCATGCCATGAACCATCTTGTGCCATGCCATGCCATGAACCATCTTGTGCCATGCCATGCCATGAACCATCTTGTGCCATGCCATGCCATGAACCATCTTGTGCCATGCCGTGCCATGAACCATCTTGTGCCATGCCATGCCATGAACCATCTTGTGCCATGCCGTGCCATGAACCATCTTGTGCCATGCCGTGCCATGAACCATCTTGTGCCATGCCGTGCCATGAACCATCTTGTGCCATGCCGTGCCATGAACCATCTTGTGCCATGCCATGCCATGAACCATCTTGTGCCATGCCGTGCCATGAACCATCTTGTGCCATGCCGTGCCATGAACCATCTTGTGCCATGCCATGCCATGAACCATCTTGTGCCATGCCATGCCATGAACCATCTTGTGCCATGCCGTGCCATGAACCATCTTGTGCCATGCCGTGCCATGAACCATCTTGTGCCATGCCGTGCCATGAACCATCTTGTGCCATGCCGTGCCATGAACCATCTTGTGCCATGCCGTGCCATGAACCATCTTGTGCCATGCCATGCCATGAACCATCTTGTGCCATGCCGTGCCATGAACCATCTTGTGCCATGCCGTGCCATGAACCATCTTGTGCCATGCCATGCCATGAACCATCTTGTGCCATGCCGTGCCATGAACCATCTTGTGCCATGCCGTGCCATGAACCATCTTGTGCCATGCCATGCCATGAACCATCTTGTGCCATGCCATGCCATGAACCATCTTGTGCCATGCCATGCCATGAACCATCTTGTGCCATGCCATGCCATGAACCATCTTGTGCCATGCCATGCCATGAACCATCTTGTGCCATGCCATGCCATGAACCATCTTGTGCCATGCCGTGCCATGAACCATCTTGTGCCATGCCGTGCCATGAACCATCTTGTGCCATGCCATGCCATGAACCATCTTGTGCCATGCCGTGCCATGAACCATCTTGTGCCATGCCGTGCCATGAACCATCTTGTGCCATGCCATGCCATGAACCATCTTGTGCCATGCCATGCCATGAACCATCTTGTGCCATGCCATGCCATGAACCATCTTGTGCCATGCCATGCCATGAACCATCTTGTGCCATGCCATGCCATGAACCATCTTGTGCCATGCCATGCCATGAACCATCTTGTGCCATGCCGTGCCATGAACCATCTTGTGCCATGCCGTGCCATGAACCATCTTGTGCCATGCCATGCCATGAACCATCTTGTGCCATGCCGTGCCATGAACCATCTTGTGCCATGCCATGCCATGAACCATCTTGTGCCATGCCATGCCATGAACCATCTTGTGCCATGCCATGCCATGAACCATCTTGTGCCATGCCATGCCATGAACCATCTTGTGCCATGGATAGCACACTTCCATGCCATCTAGCATGCTGTTGCTCCCATAACATTATCGTATGTCCTGTCTTCTCTTCCTCTTCTTCTCCCCTAAAGTGTCACAAGGGCTACCACGCCCTGTGCACTGCATGCGCTTTCCACTCCCCGTCCCTCTCAAACCTTCTCTCCCCAATGTTTCTCCACCCCCTCCCTCTTCTCCCCCCCCCCCCTCCCCTCCCCCTCCCCCTCCCCCTCCCCAGAGTGCCACAAGGGCCACCACGGCGCGCTGCACAGCATTCATTCACGTTGTTGCGAATGCCACTCACAACTTCCTTCCTCCCCACCCCCCTCCCCCTCCCTCCCCCTTTCAGAGTGTCACAAGGGTCATCACGGCCCAGTGCACTGCATCCGCTTTGCCCCCGATGCACTCTCGTACGCGTCGGGCTCAGAGGACGGTACCATCCGCATCTGGAAGCTTGCTGCCCCCGCTGCTACCGCTCATGCTGCTGCTGCTGCTGCTGCTGGTAGTGCTGCTGATGCTGCTGCTAGTGGTGCTGATGCTGCAGGTGGGAAAGGGGAGGGTGGGGAGTGCAATGGAGTGGGTGGGGTGGTGAGGGTGGGGGCGACAGAGGAGGTGATAAAGAAGGTAGAAGGGTTCCATATAGCGGGCTCGTGACCTTTACGAAAGCTTCTACAGTGATGTGCCTTTGCAGGTGCATACACTGATGATTTTGTTCAGATGAAATCAATTTTCTTTATGCGTTGCCAGCAAAACGTATTAACGTTCTGTCACAGCCATTCTTTAACAACTATTCGTGAATTCGAGCATAGGCTAAGGGAATGTCCGACACGCTTGTAGGGCGTATGAGGAGCGCGAATTCGCTATGAATGTGCAATTGACCATCTGCACAGCCCTCTGCCCTACCTCCCTTGAATCGAGTATCCGCATTCCTCGCGCCAGCTAATGCATCGCTCTGCGCGTCTGCCGCTTTCCCGCCCAGCGACTGCGCGCGTCATCGGATCGCGCGTGTCCGCGAGCCTGCGCTGCTGCCGCCTCCTCTGCCACGTCACAACGCTCCTTTCAGCGCCATTCCCGGAGGCAAAGGCGGTCGCAGTCGCGCATTCCCGCGTATCCGCGCCTGCGCCCTCCCCGCTCCGCTCATCCTGCATTCCACGCTTGCCGCTCCGACCATTCTCCGCGATCTCCTCCGAATCTCAAGCCACGTCATTCAAGTGCCCAGCCACGTCAGCCTCTTCCTCCTCTCCCTCTCCACACCTACCATCCGCGCCAGTTCCGCCCATGGCCGCGTCCCAGGTGCCTTCCTCCGCTCCGCCGGCCCAGCCCGCCGCCCCCGCCGCGCCATCCCCCAGCAGTCCCCCTCCCCCGAACCCCACCGCCCGCGCGCCTCTCTCGCTCCGCCTGTGGCGGGATGCGCGCAGTCAGCGCGTGGCACAGGCGGCGGCGTACCACCCGTTCGTGCTGGCGCTGGGCGCGGGCACGCTGCCGCGGCGGCGCTTCGTGCGCTACTCGCTGCAAGATGCCTTCTTCCTCTCCGCCTTCGCACAGTCGTGAGTGCACCCTGCCTGCCTCATCGGGTCTTTGAGTGGACTGAAATATTGCTGCTTGCTGCTTGCTGCGCGTCTCACTCGTTACCTTGTCCTCCCATGTCCGGCCCACTTTGCCTTGACTGCATCGCATGCCACCGTATGGTGTGGCATGCCATGGAATGGGTAGGTACGGCGCGGCAGCGTCACTACTGGATGGGGGCGAGGAGGACGGCACGGGGGGAGCGGGGGGGAAGGATGGGGCGGCGGAAGGGGAGGAGGAGTTGAGTGTGCGGGCGGTGCTGCAGCGACTGCAGTGGGAGGCGGATGGGGAGCTGCAGATGCATGCTGCTACTGTCAAGGTGGGTACCCTGTACGACCTTGCTCAGTGCTGCCGTGCTCTCACGCTTGCAAATACCGATCCACGCATGCATACATGCACCCATGCATGTTCCCAAACAAACTTCGCATCTCTTCAATCGCTCCTCACCACACCGCACCGCACCGCACCACACCACACCCACCACGTGTGGCAGGCATGGATCGAGGAGTCAAGCGACTCGCAGGCTGCTGACGCCACTGCTGACATCACGAGCGACAGTGCCCCCCTGCCTGCCACACTAGAGTACACGTCCTTCCTCTCACATGTGGTGGCAGGGACAAGGGGCGTGTGGGACTCCCATGGGCTGGGGTCACCAGGCGAGCAGGGCGTGAGCAGCGCAGGGCAACGTGTGTGCAATCAGGGGAGTCACCACAGCCATGCGCCCTACAGCAGCAGCTGCAGCAGCAGCAGCGAATCAGTGGTCCCCTCACGGCCTGCTGACTGGATAGCTGAGGGCGATCGCTCTTCCCCCGCAGCGCGGCGGTGGCACACACTGTGTGTGTTGGCGGCCATGCTGCCGTGCATGCGCCTCTACGCCTCCATTGGCCACACCATGGGTGGCGCTGCCTGGGGGCTGCACGCTGCAGCAGCGGGGAGAGTGGGGAGAGCGGAGGAGGGGGAAATGGGAGCAAGGGGAAGCAGCGAGGGGTGGTTGAAGGGTGGGGCGGGTGTGTCGGAGGAGGAGTGGCGGTGGCATCCGTACGGCCAGTGGCTGCACACCTACTCGTGCCAGGGCTTTGAGGTGAGCCCGCAATGCTGTTATGCTCGTGTTGCCGTATTGGATTCACCTTTGGATGTTCGTCTTTAAATTATAATAAAAAGAGAGCTTCCTGTCACGGAATATGCAATGACATGACATGGCATCCTATGCCATGCAACACCAGAATCCTTCCTTCCCGCCTCTTCACCATGCCTGCCTGCTGCAACGCCCTTCCATGCTGCCCTTCCATGCTGCCCTTCCATGCTGCCCTTCCATGCTGCCCTTCCATGCTGCCCTTCCATGCTGCCCTTCCATGCTGCCCTTCCATGCTGCCCTTCCATGCTGCCCTTCCATGCTGCCCTTCCATGCTGCCCTTCCATGCTGCCCTTCCATGCTGCCCTTCCATGCTGCCCTTCCATGCTGCCCTTCCATGCTGCCCTTCCATGCTGCCCTTCCATGCTGCCCTTCCATGCTGCCCTTCCATGCTGCCCTTCCATGCTGCCCTTCCATGCTGCCCTTCCATGCTGCCCTTCCATGCTGCCCTTCCATGCTGCCCTTCCATGCTGCCCTTCCATGCTGCCCTTCCATGCTGCCCTTCCATGCTGCCCTTCCATGCTGCAGGCAGCAGCAGCGCTGCTGGAGTCGGCATTCGACCGCCTCTGGTCGCTGCACCTGCGCTCCCTGCACCATTCATGCCAGCCGACTTCCCCTACCAATATGCAGCAGCAGCAGCAGCACGTGGCAGAGCAGCACCTATCACGGGTATACAGCAGAGCCATGCAGCTGGAGCTGTCCTTCTTCCACGCCCAACTCGCTCCCTTCCCTGCCTCCCCACAAGCGCCACTGCCACACCCGCACCTGCACCTGCACGCACCCACCCCCCCGCCCTACCTCCCTGCCTGGCCGGGCTTCCTCCCCCTGGCAGCCCGCAGAGAGGCACAGGTAGGCAGGGAGGCATCAGGAGGAGAAGGGGAGACAGGCAATAGTGGGTGCGCAGTTGTTGAGTCAACGCAAAGGTCAGGCAGCATTGGGGAGGACGCGGCAGGAGTGGTATTTGCAGTGGACTTCGATGGCACGTGCACCGTTGATGATTCCAGTTCCCTGCTCGCCCGCCTTGCCCTCGCCCACGCTGCTCCCACCCACGGCACTGCTCCTGCTGCTGCTGCTGCAGCTGCTGGTAGTGGCGGTGAACATGGCAGCAGGCAGCAGGTATGGGACGACCTGGTGCAGCGGTACGTGCGTGACTACTCTGACTTCATGCACACCCATCTGCCACCCTTGCCACCCCCTCATGCACACAGGGGCAGCAGCAGTAGCAAACAGGTAGGGGATGAGAGCAGGGACAGCAACAGCACCGCCAGCAGCACCACCGCCCACCTTCCCCCCGGCCTCCTCCCCTTCCTCCACCGCCTCTCCTCCTTCGAAGCCGCGGCCAATCAGCGCGTGACAGCTGTCGCCGCCCTGCAGGGCATCCCCCGGGACGCCATGCTGACAGCGGCCAGGGAGGCTGCTGACGTGGCGGAGGGGGAAGGGGTGGGCGGGGGGCGGGGGAGTTTCAGGTCAGGGTGTGCGCGAGTGCTGCGGCAAGTGGAGGGGGAGGGTGGTGTGGTGCAGGTGGTATCTGTGAGCTGGTGTGGGGCTTATGTGGGGGAGGCTGTGAGGCATGCCATGCGGATGGCAGGGGGGGAGAGGAGAGAGGACAGGACGCAAGAGGAGGCAGAGGGGAAAGTTGGGAAGGCAGAGAGCAGGGAGAAGACGTGCAGTGGTGCAGGGGAGCAGGGAGGAGTAGGAGTGGGCAGCAGGGTAGTGGTGAGAGCGAATGAGATGGAGTTTGATGAGCACGGTGTGTCCACAGGAGCTGTGTACTTCCACGTGCAGGGAGCTATGGATAAAGATGTTATCTTCCATGCTCTCACCCATGGCACATTGCCACACACCACCTCAATGCACGGCACTGAAGCGGCACCCGCATCAGCACCAGAAGAGGCACCAGCAGTGGTAGCAGCAGCAGCGGCAGTACCAAGCTCGGATGTGGCAGCAGCAGCATCACCATCCGACGCTGTGTCGCCTATTCCCCCTCCCTCGCTGTTCATCGGGGACAGCACAACAGACCTGCTACCGCTGCTGCGAGCGCAGGTGGGCGTGGTGATGGCAGGCGGAGCATCCAGCCTGGGCAGGGTCGTTCAGGCCTTTGGTGTGCACCGCCTGCCGCTTGTGGCGCTGGCTCTGCTGCATGTGCAGCAAGGGGCCGCAGTAGATGGGGGGGGGGAGGGGCTTGTGGGTGCATGTCCTGTGCTGGCGGTGCCGCCATGGACGGTGTTTGATGCCTGCAGCTGGGAGGAGCTCGAGGTGTTCCTCTTTGGCGCTCATCGTACTGAATTTGATAACTCGCGCTCTGGCAGTGGTGTCTGTTGATCACTAACGTTGTGTGGAGTATGATTATATTTTTTACATCAGAGATTGAGAGCTTACACCCATTTACACACATGCAATCCAAAGCATCACAATTAGGCACAGCCAGGAGCTAGCAGAAGCATGAAATACATCTGGTTGGAAGGAGACTAAGGGCAACTAATCTAACAAACAGAAAAAAGGGTGAGAAGGCATGCTGGTTGCCCCTGTGCCTGAGCTCATGCCTATGATGCTCGTGCCCACTGATACAGCCTTACCGTTGCCGGTCTGCAGCAGTCCTTGCCCTTGTTGGTGTGCTGCTCTAGTCAGTCTGCCTTGCAGCAGGACAACACTTTTCTTCGAATCTCGAGAATCCGCTTGGCCATCTCCTCCGCACTTGCAGTTATTCCGCGATTCGCGATTCACGCCCGCTTAGTCGTCGTTATCTGCGCATGATGGCGCGTTCAACGGTGTGAGCAGCCAGCACGGTGGACGCAGCAGCCTTCCAGAAATCCTGGAACGCCATGTTGTGCTGCTGCCACTTGTTCTCAAGCTCCACGCGAGGCCCCCATTGCTTGAGCGACTGGCGCCACGACGACGTGCCGTTCACGGCGTGCTGCCACCCGCTCCTCGCCGCCACGTCCAGCGCCGGAACCACCGTCCCGCCGGCGAACTTGACGGCCTTGTCGCCCGCGTAGAAGGCGGCTGCGAGGAGAGAAAGCAGGAACGATGTAAGGCTACAGACGAAGCAATGGAAATCAAGTGCAAGAGTAATTGCTGAAAATGAGAAAAAGCTTATCAATGCCCTAATTTTGCTCTGCGTACCATCACATGGCAATCTCGCGAAATCGCTGGCGGGAAGGCCAATTCCGACGCCGATGAGAGTGACGCCAATGTTAAAGCCCACGCCGCAGCCCGCACCCACGTATCCCACCACCTCCGGACCGAACCCCGGACCCCATCCCACGCCGCACCCCAAGCCGAGGCCGAACCCCCAGAAAGCGCCGAGCGTCGGGTGCACTGGGTTCCACCGCTTGTACTTCCGGTAGAGATGAATAAGCGTCATGCAGCTATGAGAACCGAATTTGTTCGAGGTTTAAATCAAACACGAAACACGCAGGGCACAAAAGATAAATTTGACAGGTTGACTTCGTTCTTGGAGACCAATAACCGGAAAGGAGGAAGGAGCTGCTGAGATTAGGTAGTATCAGCTATGGCTCACACAGTGCAGCAGACACAGGTGTAGTGGTGGTGCCTTGGGAGTGGTGGTGCCAGGATAGAGTTCCTCGGGCACATTGCAGAGCAAGGAGAATCCGAGGAGCAAGGGCGATGTTGGGAGCGACGAGAGGGTGGGAGTGGTTTCTCGTCACAGCTACTTGACGGAACGGGCTTGTTGAATTTTGTTTTGTGTTCGTCAAGTTGTATATCGGGCAGCGTGATTGGCTCCAAGCCGCAAGATTCACAGAGAGGGCAGATGAAACATTCACAGGGCTTTGGATGCTGGGTAATGTTCATCATATTCCGTTTCGTCGTCAGTTTCAACCGTCGAGAACACGTCCGTCAGATGCTCACGATTGTTCTTCACCTGCGAGTGTGACAGTATTGCGTGTTGCGCTGGCACAGCATTCCTGCTAGGTGACTCCGCAACGCACAAATGTAACCAATGAAAAATCAGTTTCTGCCTCATCCGATACCGAGTGGCTGCTGATAGGGCGGAGGACTATCGCTGTTGGACGACACCGCGAAAAGGTAACGTCACGTGCCAGGCTATGCCACGAAGGCATGTAGAGTCTTCACGCTAAAAGGTCGAATCACACGCGTTCTGAGATTCACCCCGCACCTGTTTAGTTTCATGAACAAGCCCCCTATGTACTCCTGGAACACTTGATTCACTGTATGATATTGGGCTCTTATTAGACTCCTAGATTGTATGCCTTCATGACCAGTAGAAGGCCTTTCAGAATGGTACTGAAGGGTGCAAGCGAATATGCACCTGACTTTTGCGTCAGGTTGGACTTCCTGCAGGGGATTTCCAATAGCGTGAGAACGAGTGCCACCGCTCAGTGACCACGTAGGTTGCAGTGGATTCCTCACCTCTGGGTGCATTCTCGGAAAGCCCTTAAGTTGGAGTAGTGAGAACAGGGCACAATTTTTTTAGCTTCTAATTTACAGATTCCATGGACAGTCTACAATAATCTAGGTATTTTTTAACTACTGGAACTTCATTGCTCATACAACCACACATGGAAGCCTGGAGAAGAAAACAAGTTGTGTAATCTAGAACCTAGGCCAGCCCCCAAATAGCAGAGATGGCGGAGAGGAGAGTAGGCACGCAAGGCAGTGTGGCAGGAGCAAAGATGAGGGCTGTCTGTGGTGGTCGAGTGGTTGGTGAATGCAGGAAATGGTGCAAGAGGTGATGGGATAGCCAAATGGTAACAGCAATCCATTGAAGTGTGGGGTGATGCTGGTGATGGGAGCAACTAACAAACGTGAAAGCAGAGGGATGTGGTGCTTCTTGAATGTGTTCATGGAGGTGCATGACATGCAAACCTGGAATGCGAGAGTTGGTGATGCCATGCATGTGAAACCAACTTTCACATGGTGCAGAGGAATGGAAATGCAGCAATCATGGTGCATGAGACACATGCATCACAGGCTGACAGACATGCAGACACATGGTACCAACCAACCACTGACACATGGCATGACATGGCAAGGCAGCGAGCAGTGCAATGGTGGCATCAGCCTGCGATGTCGGAAAAGGAAGGGGGAGACGAGAGGAATCACGACGGGCTTAAGAAGCATATGGGCACACAAACAAATGCTGTCAATGCACTCCCTGCAAAAAACATTTACTCCCTGCAAACGACATTCACTGGCTGCAAACGACATGCATTCCCCCCTCCCCAAGCAACCCACTCCCTTCTCACTACCCTCCCCTCTCCCCTCTCTCCCTTTTCCCTTCTCCCTTCTTCCTTCCTTCCTTCCCTTCTCCCTACTCCCCTCCTTCCTCTTCTACCCCATCGCCGCACTCACCCTAACAACATGTGCGTGAAAGCAAGTCAATCCGAGTCACTGGAGGAGCGAGAGCTGTTGGACCTGTGGGGGTGACGTTCAGGGACGGAAGGGGGGGGGAGGAGTGGGGAGGGAAGCGGAGGCCTGGAATGAGAGGAGAGAAGAGGTGTACCGTATCATATCAATCCGAGTCACTGGAGGAGCGAGAGCTGTTGGACCTGCGGTGGAGTGAGGTCATGTGGTTCACGAGGGAGGGGATGGGGGAGGGCGAGATGGGAGGGAAGAGAGGCAGAGAGAGGGGGGTGGGGGAGAAGGAGGGGGGGGGTTAAGGAGCAACCTGTGAAAGTGAGTCATTCCGAGTCACTGCAGCTACGGGAGCTGCTGGTCCTGCGGCGCGGTGGTGTGGACGTTCGGGAAGGAGAAGGGGGGAGGGGGATTTGGTCGGGGGAAATGGAGGCATGCAATGGGAGTGTAAAAGCGCTTCAATGAGAGCACGGCATGATGCATGCTGCCAGTAAAGCCTTTGAACCACCTGCCATGCACTTTTCAAGGAGGGAGTGAGGGTGCGGAAGGGGGGGAACGGGGAAAAGAAGGGGAGCAAGAAGCATGTTCCATTGGCGCATGGCATGAGGCAGATTCATATAATCGCATGGAAATGTACACAAGCAGTGTAGGATATCCATGCATGGCATAAGTTCAGCGCATGACATGGGCTTGCGCTGCAAACCAACATTGCAGCAACAGGGGCAAGCACCACCAGTTTCAAAGGCTTCTCTCCGCGTCCGCCCAGCTCTCACCCCAAGCGCAGCCTTTCCCCTTAAAGCCTTTTTCCCTTGATCGAAAAGCCCCGGAGCAGCTCTACTTGCTCTCCAGCGGCCCTCACTGCTCACCTGCTGGGGCTGCTCTTGGCTGGCCGCTTGCGAGGAGGAGACCTCTGCACACACGGGAAAGGGTGGTGTTGACGGTTGGGAGGAGCGGACGGAATGAGGGAGAGGAGTGTGGAAAGAGGTACATTCTAGAAACTACACTTGAGCAACATCCAGGGCTGTAGGCTGAATGTAGCGCATCCCGTCCCATGCACCACTCTGTCCCAGCTCCCAGAAAATCATGGCCCCCACAAGCATATGACGTATGTCGCCCAGCCCACAAAGCCACCACCCTCCTCCCCACGTGCACCGCTGCAACACACCCACCCCAAGCCCGAGGCCATAATCGCCTCCTTATCCCACCTCCTCCTTCCCCTCTTCACTCACCCGGCGCCGGTCGCCGTCGGACGAGGAGGTGGCGGAGGACGACGAGGGCGACTCTGAGCGCGCCCGCTTGGGCGGAGGGGAGCGATCCGGCCTGCGCGGGGGGCGATCAAGTATGGGGGAAAACCAAAGGTCAGGGGAAGGAAGGGGGAGAGAAGACGAAGGAGCAGGCAAGGGCGAATGGGAAGTGCGGAATGGGATGGCATGAACACAGAAAGCAACGGGTTGGGAAGAGAAAAGAGGTGGGAGAGCAGAAAGTGGTGCGCACAAGAGTGGAAGGGGTGGGGTGGGAGCTGACCTGCGGGCGGGCGGTGGTGGGGGTAGGCGCTGGCGTCGAGAGGGCGGGGAGCGCGAGCGGGTGCGAGAGCGGGAGCGGGAGCGGCGGCGCGTAGGGCCTGGGCTGGAGCGACGAGCAGGGGGCGAGCGGCGAGGAGGAGAGGGCCGCCGCGCAGGGGAGGAGCGGCGGCGAGGGGGGGGCGACCTGGGATGGGGGAAGGGGCGGAAGGAGAAGGGGTAAATAAAGGGAGTGTCGTGAATGGCAGTGCGGGGGGGCGAAAAGGAAAGCAGATGAGGATGGGTTGAAGGCGGTGATTGCATGAAGGCGTGATGGTTTGAGAGTGCATGGATGGCTATCTGCGGGAGATGTGGGAAGGAGGGCACATCGGAGAGAACGAGGCGGAAATAAACTGCAGGTAGCATAGATAGAGGGAGGGGGGGAGGAGGGGGTGGTGAAGGAACGGGATGAGAAGGAAAAAGATGGCAGCTCGATTGAGGGCAAAGAAGATGTGGGAAATTTGGACGGGGAGAGCGGAGGGTGCGGAGGGTGGGGGTCGGGAGGGTGGGGAGGGTGGTGGGGAGGGTGGGGCGGGTGGTGGGGAGGGTGGTGGGGAGGGTGGGGCTGGTACCTGCGGCCGCGGAAGGGGATGGGGGAGCGGCGTCTGGGAGGGCTTCTAACGCGGCGAGGAGAGGCACTGCGCTGCCTGCGAGGGGGGGAGCTGCGGGGCGGGGAGAGGCGGAAAGCGAGGGGCGCAACACAACCACGGGGAGCAGAAGATGCAGGGGACACACTGGGTGATCCACGCATGGAACACCAAATAGTCCTGACAATGGCTTTGTTCCTTGCCTTTCCCTTCCACGCCCTTTCAAGTGAGCACATGCGCTCCCATGCCCTACCACGATTCACGCCCTCTCATTCCGCATGCTTCCTCTCACGCACTCCCAGGCCCCCTACGCTGCCCGATTGAGACCCTTCATGTTTCGGTGCCCAGCAGCCAATCAAAGCGTCATTCCCCAAACCAAGCCACTAAAAGATTGTTATCCGCGCTGTCTCCCGTCCCCCGTCCTCCCCCACGTACCGCAAGGGCGAGCGCCTCCTTCCCCCTCGGGGCGGGGACGGTGACCTTCCCCTTGCGCCGCCTGCTCTCACGGGGGACCTCCGCCGCGGCGACACCCCCCTGCCTCCCCGCTCGCCCTCCCTCCCCCGCTCCGCCTCTCCCCCCTTGTCCCCCCTGTCCCCCCGGTCCCCCCTGTCCCCCCTGTCCCTGTCGCTCGGCCTGTCGCGGTCCCTCACGTCCGCACGGCGGCGCGGGGGGGAGTCGACGGCGCGGCGAGGGGGCGGCGGCGGGGGGAGCGGTTCTGGGCGGCGCACGGGCTTTGGCGCAAGCACGAACTGCGCGCTCACCACACTGCCGTCGATCTGCGCCTGGCAGGGGATGCGCGGGGGGTGGTGGGTGGTGGGCGGGAGGGGGGGGTTGCAGGGGGAGGGTAAATCAGGGGGAAGGGATAGGAAAGAATTAGGATGGATGTGAAAGGATGAATGGGGATAGGAAGGGATGAGAGGGGATGGAGGGAAAGACATTCAAGAGGGATGGAGAGGGATGGAAAACATTCAAGCGCATCGCGCTCACTCACCCCATCCATGTGCAGGCGCGCCTTCTCCGCATCGGCGCGCTTCTTGAACTCCACGTACCCGTAGCCCTTGGGCAGATTCACCTGCGACGACGCACAAACGACGAGGCACGACGGCCGACAAGCGAGAGGCGTTGGGAAGGTGAAAAAGGGAAGGAGCAGAGACGGCAGAGAGACATCACGCACGGGTGAGAGAAGGAAAGCGAAAGGAGAAGGGCGCGATGGAGGAGGCAAGAATGGGGGAGGCAGAGAGGGAGAGAAAGCAGCGGGGAGAGGGCGAGTGTGACTCACGACACGGTCCATGGCGATCTCGACTTTGCTTAGCTCGCCGTACAGCCCTGCTCGCACACACGCACGCACCCACGCACGCACACACGCACACACAGGGGTCAGGGAGACGACGTAGAATGACATGGGTAAACGGACGAGATGCGTGAAGGCATGATGTGCGTAACGGCATCCGAGCGGTGTTACTGCTGGCGCGGGCTCACCGAATATCTCGCGCAGGTGGTCCTGGTTGACGTTGCGCGTGAGGCAGCCCACGTACAGCATCGTCGTCTCGGGCGTCGTCGACCGCTTCCTATCGCCACGAGGAATATTGGTTGGAAAACGGATGGGGTAACGGGTCGGGGGATGATCGCAAGCGCACACGCACATGCGGCGTGGATGAGACGAACACATACTAAGTGAAGAGGTTTTACCGTGCAACGAGCGCAAGAGGAGTCGAGGAGCGCACGGGGCTATGCTAACACACCTGTCATTGGGCGACGGGCTTCGCTTCTTCTTGCTCGACTCTGTCGTCGGCCTCGCACTGCACGACAGCGACACGCGCGCACGACACACGATCGCACACACTTGGTACTGAATCTCGGACCCCAGGAACTAAATCTCTGAAACTCCTCAAGGGAAAGTTACACCGAATAAAAAACGCTACGCTTAACGATCCGAAACTGAGAGAGAGAAAATGGAGAGACAATGTCCATCAATATACGGCGACCCGGAATTGAGAGAAGGGACATCTACGGCTGCACGGACCCTTTCTTAGGCGGCGGGCTGCGGCTTCTGGACGAGGCTGAATCGGAGCGAGAGGGCGACGCGGAGGAGCGCGAGCGAGAAGAGCCGGAGTCGGACGAGGAGGGCGACTTGGACTTGGACTTTGACTTCGATTTGGACTTGGAGTCGGAGCCCGACTCCGACGACGACTGCTTCGCCATGGCTCCGGTAGCTTGAAACTAAACGCGATTTAGATGTTTGGAGCAAAAATCTGCTCAGCCTAGCAGCAACGCGATGCAGTTGCTGACAGCACCAGGCCCACCTAAGAAACTAGTGTGTAGTCTAGTTACTGACGGCGGTGGTGAGCGATGGAAACTAAGGAATGAAAGAACAAGCCAGTCTGTTCTGGCAATCTTGAAGCAGGATAAGGCATTCTGGAATCCTCTTCATATGGTAGGTTCCGCCTTCAGAAAAACGTTTTACCTAGTGCACAAATGTACAACTTCAAGACGGAAATGAAGCTAAATGGAGAGTAAGTACAGTTGGCTTTTTGCATATACCGTAACTAGAGAGAGGAACACTGTCATGTGCATCAACGACTCGTGGTCGCCAGTGCAGCAGGTGCTGCTTTGCTGCGAGTTGACCAATCACAAAAATGCACTACTACCGTAATTGGAAACCCCACAGGAGCTTTGTGCAATTTTGAACAAAGCAGGCCATACAGCGGCAAGGAGACAAGCTAGTGTGCAAAGCTAGACGGAGTACTTATCCGAGGCTGACCTTGACCCTTTCTGGTCCGCCTGCACAGGAAAAGAAAATGCGTCAGAGTACACAAGGCATTTCTGCTCCGAAAACTGTCATACAGCAGCAGGAGCAAGCAACAGAGCAGCAACTTTCTCATAGACATCATGCCTAACTTACAAAAGAGGAGAACCCGATTTGCTCCGTCAAGCCCAGAATCTCCTTCAGTTGCTTGCCAATGCTCGTCTGCACCCAGGATCAGTAGAAAATACAAGATTGCCATTACATGCCAGGTCGAAAGCCCACAGCGGTGGAAACAAAGCTGCAGTGCAAGCATGGAAGCTTCAGGCGTACCTGAATGGATTCGCTGGCAGCCGATTTAGTCCAGAGCGCCACTCTGTCCTTGTTTGGTCGAATGCTCACCACGGCGCCACAGATGTCGTTGCCCTCGTCGATCTGCTCGCCTATCATCGCCAGCATCTGCATTGCAGGACATTCGGGGGTGGCACCAGGGGTGGTTGGTTGGTTGGACATGCAATGTGGGATGACGGGGAAATATACGAAGGAGGACAGCGCGCATTAAGACTACCTGCACATGGTAACATGAGGGAAAAGGCGTGACTCTAGTAATTACCCTGTCAAACCAAGGAGTGACCTAACGTAAATCTTCGGGGGCACACAGGGAGTAAGCCGCGTCTCACCAAGTGCAGCCACATGTTATCGAGGTACTCCTTGCTCCGCGAGCACGGAATGGTCCAGGAGCCGCCCTTCTCGCACTTGGGGTCCTCCCACTTGGGTTGAATGCCCTCCTTGAACAGGTGCATGTCCGCCTTGTTCATCAGCTTGCTCGGCTGCACTATATTGTTGTATAAACTGCGCGAACAAAAAAAAGCCATGACAAGATGGCAGAAAGGAGGGTTGACGATTAACGAGGGTTGGCGATGGGAGTCGTGAGGTGAGAAGGATCGGGAGACGGCGGAAGGGCCTGAGCACTCCTTAAGGAGCAAAACCACCAAATAACGAATCGCTTGGCAATGATTGCTTGACGAAACCTTAGAAGAACCCAAGATCGCGAGTTTAGCAATAAAAGCGCGAGTGAACGACACGTTGAGCCACGCACCACCAAAAGTCCTCAACGGTCCCGAAGGTGAAGACAACGCGGAGCGAGCTTCCCCACGAGCCACCGCTCTTCCCGCGTTGTTGCGGATTGTCGAACCAGAGCGTCCAGCGGTGCTCCAGCGGATGCTTCACCAGCGCTTCGCTCTCATTCGCCGCTGCTCCTGTCTCTGTCTTCTCCGCCGCTGCTGTGTTCGTCTCTGTCTCGGTCTGATCTACGGCCGCCATATCTTGAACGACAAAGGAAGACGAAAAAGAAATGATACTGCTAGAGTTTATTTCTCAAAACCCTAGTTCTTCGAAGTCAGCGACACGAGGAGCACACAGAGACTGCGAATACCGCACCAAATTTACCGCAAGATACAGCTGAAATTTTCACGTAAAGTGATCCCTCCTGACCTAATTCCAGCAAACACACAGTGACAAGGATAAGGAAGAAGAGCGAAGAGAGGCTCTCCTGAAATCTCAGCGCAAGAGACGATGTTGGAGGATGTTTAGTATGGGAAACTGGGGAGGGGGAAAGGAACCAGGGGAGAGGGAAAGGCGCTGGAGCGGCGGTGAGGAAATCGAGACAGGTGATGAGAACCTGAACTTTACTGGGGCGACTCATCACTCTACACCGCATCCTAGAACCAATGCGATGCTATAGAATTGCATCCATCAGACGATTTGTAGAGGTAGATGAGCCACATACCAAGCCCGCCACCCAGATCTTTGGGAAGTGCATGCATTACAAATAATATACACAACCAAGCCTAACACCTGTACAAACGCATGCAGACTCACTTTCTAATGTGATACAAGGCATGGCGCATGAACCTCTGGGGATCATGTGACAAAGCTCTGAAGAGAACAATCAACACGGGGTCGCACTGAGCTGCCCTCTCAATCAACTCATCCTGTTCGTCTTCAGACATTACCAGCACCTGCGGTTCCTCCCTCCTCTCTTCCTCTCCGCTTCCCTCCTGCCTAGTTCCTTCTGGCTCCATCCCTTCTCCCATTTTTCCTGCCCCCTCTATTTTACCAGATGGTGAGAGGCGAGAAGCAGCGTTCGCTGTGAAGGGCAGTTGATTGAATGACTCAAACGCACGGACACTGCCATTGGAGGGCCCAGCAGCAACTGGCCCTGAGCTTGCTGCATTATCTCCCTTGGGTTCTGAGCCTGGTGCTGTTGCTGCTGCTGGAGCTGGTGGTGCTGCTGATGGGGATGCTGCAAAAGCTTGTGATTGTGCCATATTGGGTAGCAAAGTCGGGGAGGAGGAAGCGGCATGTGAACGAGGAGGAGATGTGACGGACAATGTTGCAGAGGTGGTTACTATGACTTGGATCATGGCAACAGCGATGTCAGCGTCACTCATCCCCTGTACTCCCTGCCTCTCCCTATAGTCAAACCAGCTACTATCACCAGCAGCAGAAGCAGGTGCTGATGTGCCTGGACTGGTCCCCATTGACTGGACGAATGGGGCTGCTGCTGCTGATGCTGCTGCTGGTGATGGCGGTGGCGGTGCCAGTGGTGATTGTGCTGTTGCAAGTGGTGGAGCTGCTGCAGTTGGCATAACTCCTCGTGATTGAGCTGCGGCTGCTGCTGCTGGACTGCCTCGCGCAGATGGTGAAAGCAGTCTGGACATTCCAGGGCTCGCCACTCCTGCAGCAGCAATCGCACCATTGGCTGCCACTTGGTCTCGCACCATTGGCTGTGCTGAAGCCTGCATTCCTCCATCTCTTGCTGCTGGCACTGCCGGCGCCTCTCTCTGCTGACCCCAAGCACTGCTGCCACCGTTACCGTCACCTCTCACAAAATCATCTCCCACACTCCCAACTCCTAGATCCACCCAACTACTCCTGCGACCAGTGCTCAATCCATCACTTTCACTGCTACTGCTACTGCTGCTGCTTCTGCTGCTAAAACTGTCGCTACTGCCGATGCTGCTACCTACACTCGCGGCCTCACTGTCGCTACCACCAGCCTTCCCTCCAACGGCAACACCTGCTGCCGTGGCCTTGCTACTGCCGCCCCCGGCTGCACCTGCAGAGCCTGCTGCGGCGGTGGGCGAGGGCATGGTCTTGGCAGCGCGCGAGGGCAGGCAGTGCAGGGAGGCGGGGGTGCGCGACCAGATGACAAAGCCAAAGTCCGGAATCAGCGCCAGGTCCTTGGCCAGCCGCAGGGGCTCCTGGGAGCGGGAGGGACAGTAACATTCGAGTCATTGTTCAGAGATGGCAAGAATGGGAGTCACTTCCTTGGACAGGTGGAGGGGCTCCTGGGCAGGAGAGACGGCATGGGGCAGGAAGGGAGCAGGGAGCGCAAGCAGGGGGCCTAGGCAGGCCGGAAACAGAGTGGTGGGAACATACAGTGAAGGACACAAGCAAAGGGGCCGATACACCATTGCAAACACAATGTGTGGAGCTGGGTGGGAGATGGTGCAGTGAGGCACTGACCACAAAGTCCCCAGAGTTGGGAATCCAGAGCGCCAGCTGCTCCACCTCACTGGCGCCCGCAAGCCCGTTTGCCAGTGCTATCTTGGTACGCACAGCGTTCTGCCCGAGTGGAGGGGAAGAGCACGGGGAGAGGGGAGGTTGATGCGCAGGGGAAGTGATCTGAAAGTTCTCAAAGAGAACCTCCCATGCCGGTTGGCCTCTGCTCCTGTAAAAAATCTGAAATGCTGAAAATGGGTAACAGTAGCTACGTTAGTTTGATCTCAGCCCACAAAACACAAGAAATCAAGACACTGGTGTGGTGATGGAGTGAAATGGTGATGATGATGAGACTGACGAGGGAGGGCACGCGGATGGTGATTGACTTCATGTTGCCGTTGGGCGCATCATACGCCTCCAGGTCCCACTCTATGCTGCGAAACGTCTTGCCAAACACCAGCGTGCGCCAGTACAGTGCCACCTGGGGGGGGGGGCAGAGGACACACAGGGAGAAGGGAGAAGCAGGTGGGAACGGAGTGACTTTGAAGGCAACGCAAGAGTCTCACAAACCACTGGGAAAGTGCAATCCGTTTTGTGAAAACTCAATCAACGCGGAAAACAATGGTGGAGAAGGGATGGAGCGTGAGAAGAAGGGTGGGCGCACCAGGCTAGCGCCTCCGAAGGAGCGCCAGAGGGCGTCCATCTGCGGCACCACTGCCACCGCCACCGGCGCCGCTGCTGCTGTCTTGGCTGCAAAGCCCAGCCCCGCCATGCCAAACACCGTGCCCGCTGCACTGGCTGCTGGACCGAACAGCATCCACCTGATGGCATGCACGGGAGGCGCATGGGCGGTTGGGGACAAGGTGAGCAGTTGGCAGAGGGAAGTACAGGAATATGGTGCGGCGGGAGTGGGAATGCTGCTGTTTGTGGTGGTCGTATCCCCCTGACAGCTCATGTCCATTACTCACGCCCCGACACATCTTCCTGTCTCACCACACCAAACCCAGCCTCACCACACCCCTCTCAACTTCGCCACACCCTTCCCAACCTCACCAGGGTTCCTTCTCCACGACAGCAGGCTGTGGCGCCACGGCCTTGAGCCACTCCTGCACGTTCACATACACAAACACGCCCGCCACAATGGGCAGCACCGTCAGCACCACCATGATCGCCACCTCCACCACTGTGCTCTGCGTCGCCGCCGCCACCATCCCCGCCCGCCACCGCCGCAGCCTCTCCTCCGTCCGCGCCTTGCTGCTCATCCCCTCCTCCCCTTCCGCCTCCGCCTTCCGTCCCCGTCTCCGCTTCCTGATCCTCCTCCCCCGCGCGTCCACCTTCCACCTCCCCCCGCCCGCCTCCTGCCGCCGCTGCTCTTCGCGCGCCAGAAGCGCGTCGCGCGCGTACTCGTTATAGAGTCGCGAGAGTTGCGGGTCCTGGCTGACGGCCTGGCGCAGCTCCCCCCACTCTTCCTCCAGAGTCGAGCCCTCGATCCCCCCGCGCGACACCTCCTGCAGGAGCGCCATCTCCACCACTGCGCGCTCTAGAACCTTCCGCTCCGCGCCCTCTGCTTCCGCGCCCGAGGGGGAGGCGAACGGGGAAGGGGCGGACGAAGTAGCGCTCGAGGCGGGAGAAGCGAGGGGGGAAGATTGCTGACTGGCAGGATCGTCTTGGTACTGCTTACTTCGATTCTCTAAGGGACGAGTCGCTTGCGGCTGACTCCCTGTGCCAGTGAACCCTAATGCAGTATCATCGCCACTGCTACTCTCACTCCCGCCACTGTTACCCATGGCGCTACTGTTGCCGCCGCTGCCAAGTCCGATGCTCCCCGTATTATAGTCTATTTTTGCATGACTTTTGCGCTTTAACCTGCTCGCTGATCGCGCCAGGGCCATATCCTCTCTTCTCCGACGCGCGCGCTCCTCTTGTCCCCCAACCCAATTTGCCGTTCCGCTTCCGCCATCCCCCCACTCTTCCCCCGCTTCCGCAGGTCCCCGCGAATTCGCAGCGGAAGCGACGCCTAGTCCAAGCAGCGACAGCAGGTTTTCCAGTGCCTGAAGCTGCTCCTGAAGCTGCGCCTGCAGCTGCGCCTGAGCCTGCTGCAACTGAACCCCCACGCCTTCCCCGCCCGGTACGCCACTCCCAGCTCCCCCTTCCATCTTTCCAATCGCTCCCCTCGCTACTGCTGCCGCATCACCAGCTCCTGCCGAAATCGTCGCTGCTTCGCTCGTCCCTGCGACCGTTGCTTCCGCCTCGGCCAGACTCTTCACCCCACCGCTGCTCGACGCGACGGACGCGCCAGGATATGACTGCACGCCGTTGATTACGCCATCAGATGATGTAACGCCGGTAACCGCAGTGACTTGTGTTTCAGACTGATGCGCGGAGGACCAGTCGTTTGTCAGCGATGATTGCGATAATTGCGACGACTCGAGCGAGCTTTCGCGATTTGCGACCAACTGCGACGAGACAATGTTTTGAGGTATGTCAAGACGCTCACCACCGCCGACAGACGGGTGGTTGGCTTCTGGCGTGAAAGCTCCATGATTGCTGACGTCCGGATGTTGAAATTCCGCAGCTCCAGACACATCTCCGGCTTGCTGTTCTGATGTCGTCGCGTCAGGAGGCAGTGCGGGGTGGTCGGTCGGCGAGTCGTCAATCAGTTCAGGACTCAACGGCTCTGCGATGTCGTCAAAATTCCTCGACCTGCATATTGACAGCGGCGACGGCCGATGCCTGATTGGCGAGATTCGCGCATCTACAGGTGCTGGAATTCGGGAAATGTGTAGCTTCTTGCTTGAGCCGTGGCTTGAATGTCTAACGGAGGCTCGAACGGCAACTCTGACACGAGATGTGGATACACGTAGGTATGAAAGAGGAGCGGACAATGCGACTGTCGGAGCCATCAGGCAACGGAGATTCGAAGTTACTTTCCGCTGAAGCTGTTCATCCCCACTGACATGGACTAGTAGATGATGACAATAAGTTAGTTCTAGCGCACACTCCGTGGACTTCACATAATGAACAGATGGGCTCATTGACAGGAGGTACGTGGAGTGGAGCCATTGCAGCACAGCATCTTGGCTCGGTTTGGAATCTGGACATGAGTTGAAGAAATGGAAGGGACTCGTCAAGTCACAGCTTCTGATACAGTTCACAGAATGCAAGCTTAGTGATGTAATGAGGGTCTAGATTTGACAAGCGGGGGTTCAGAAGTTATTGTTTTGAACCAGGCTTGCCAGCGCGAAAGTGTTGGCTGGCGAAAACCTGGATTTCGTGCGGACACTTTTCCTCCACAGTAACAGTTCGCCAGGGGTTTGGGCTTTGGGTGGCAAAATGTGCACCATCGCTACATTTGTGCATAAACAAATAAGTACAAACCGTATACTTTAGTGTTTATCGCCTCAAATCTGTACTTGGAAACGCGTACACAGTGTTTAGTTTAGCTGGCACTTCTTGTTCAGCCTTCAAGCTGAAGCAAGCTCGAAGTTTGTGCTGCTGGCGTCAGCCTTGGGGGTGTCGAATTTGCCTCGCAGGTCCTGATGGCTATTAGGAACTTCGGCCAGCTGCTGCTGCGGCCAGCTGCTGCTGCGGCCAGCTGGACCGACGTCAGCAAAAAACGGAGTTACGAACGGAAACTGTGACGTTTTCATTCTGAGACACGACTTGACTGATTGCCGTTTACTGTTTCACCCATAACCTGTGCCAGAAAGCTCAGTTGACCAGCACTTCACACGAATCAGACCGCCAGAGCCAGATCTGCGATGCCACGTCAGACCAGCCTGGCGACTTGACGTGGGATCGGGATGCTGGCATTGGGATGGTCGTTAAGGCTACCGGACCGCGTGCATGTCTGGTTCCTCCTGGCTTCACCAGCTGTTGTGAACCATTTCTCACCCAGAACTTAACTCGTCGCTTTCTCTATGGCGGCTGGAGTTTCTAGATTCCAAGCAGAAATTTGAGGGCGACGCTGGCCTCCGTCTTTTAGGTATGCTCTTTGGTGCCACTTTTGCCGTTAACTCAAGCTTAGCCCTTTGTGACTCGCGCATACATGCACTAAAACTACCGTCAGTTTCTACTAGATGCGATTGGTGCGATGGTGCTTTACGGGTTCCCTTCGTTTGCGAGCAGGACCTTATGCAAGGCAAGCTGCTCCCTAGCGTTTGTCGCGGAAATAGCCCTTATTCATCTCCTTCCATCTCATCAGTGCCTCGTCGGATATATGTGATAATACAAGCCATCCCTTTGATCTTTCGCAGCTCTGTCGTCGAATACGATTAGAGGTGGCTGCTGAATGGTCACTGTTCAAGGAGAAGTGGTCGATTATTGCATCTGGTATCCTTTTTCAGGCACGTTTCTAGTACTCATTGAATTCCCTGGCTTAAAAAATGAGGGCACTATTGACCAAGCGTTTCTGCTCAACTGCAGTTTGTTCACGGTTTCTTAACTCGAACGGCTCACTTTCTCCACGCTCCTCGCCCGCCATTACATGATGTCGGTTTTGAAGTTGTCCCTGTGAGTGCCTTTTTCGTAAACCTCTGCTGCTCACGAAAACTGCTTTTGTATCTCGAGTTGTCATATCGTTACTCGAATCTGCTTGTGACTGAATATTCACGTGCTTTTTTTACAGGAAATTGGTCCGGAATATTTTTTCATCAGTGAATACCTTTTTTTCGCCATATTCGTTCCTTGCTGCATCGTAAGGCCTTCATAGTGGACTACACTAACTCTTTCCGATTGTCTTCGCTGATACTAAGTGTTCTTGTATCTTGGCTTTCCCATGATAGGATGTGCTCTTTTGGTATCAACCGACACTTTCTTTTTTCGTGTCTCAGTGGACATTCCATCCCTTCGTGTGCACCAAGAAGCAATTTTACACTGTGCTTGTGTGGTGCAAAATTCTTACAGTATTTGTGGTAAGAGGCTAGCTTAAGGTCTCCTTGTCTCGGCTTGTGTGTCTGGTAGTGATTGTTGATGGTAACTGTGGATTAAACGGGTGCCCTGACAGATGTGTCAGACTTTTCGAGTACTGTCCTTCACTGCAACACAACTACCTGGTCCTGCACATCATTGTAGACAGGTATGCCTAGCATCAATTTTCATTTTCCCTCTCCAGAGCTCGGCTTCTTTGTAATACTTCTGGTCATTATGAACGTGCAGGGATCTCCCACAGCTATTCTTAAATACACTGGAATCCAGGACGTGCTGTACCTCAATGGTAGGCGAAGCATTGTTATAGGCATGCCTTGAACAGAGCGGAATTTTAATACGTCATTTTCTCTTCTTTCTTGTTATCAGTTTGTAACCATTATCGTATTGCTGTACCTGTGGTTGCCGCAGCCATGCATGGGTGTGGTGACCTCATCTTTTCCTCCCACATGACATTCATCCTCACTGTTGTCATCACGTACTCCAGATATGGAACCAATCTGTGAGTCCTTACATTCACCGGAATGCCTTGTTTTATTCTGCTGGATGAGTTCGTGTGTCTGATCATCTGATGACATCTTGTGAGCCTGCGTCTTGCTTGACTTTGTCTTCATTGCTGCCTTTTCAGCTTCTTCAAGCACCTGTCATGGTTATTGTCTGGAGTTATGTCGGTCTTGATAATCGCTTCACGCAAGCACTACACAGTGGACGTTGTCATTGCATGGTAAGAACCGAAAGATTCTGAAACAGCATGTTCATTTGTTATTTTCGTTTGAGTTGACAGTTCCTTCATATATCCATTTCCAGGTACGTTGTACCTCTGGTCTACTACTTTGTTGAGCACAAGCTGGAGGACAACGGTATGAGCACAATTCCTTGGATTGTTAATGTTCAGTACATAATGGCCCAACGGCTTCTAACCTGTGTTTTAATGGATCATCCTGGACTCTTTGCAGTTGGCCCAAGAGACCTGCTTGAGCATAGCCTTTGTGACAAGATCCTACCACTCCACTCCTCGCCCTTCCACTTGTCATCGCAACTGGAAACCTCTTTCGAAGCTCAGGCATCCAATCACCATGCTTATACACTTGATCAAAACCTTTTGATCCGATTTTTTCATGGCCTAAAGTACGTTTGGAGAAGATTGCAAGCCGCTTTTGTCAGAGTATGCACTGGCTCGCCTGATGAGGTACGCCACCTCCAAACCCCCACACTCCGTCTTTCTTTTGATGTTGGCCCTTTGTTACTGGTTGTTCCTAAAAAGAGAATGTTTCTGTGTCTTGTGTGCAGGAATGTGGTAGTTTAAAAGCCAGTTTGTCTGGGGTTGATGTGAGATGAGAGCTCGGGCATTAAGAAAACCTGAACTGATTGTCAGCATAACTGTGAAGGAATGAATGAACTATGAATGAGTTGGGTACAAGTACTAACCCTAAAGTGTTGTACCCCTTGTAGGTTAACCCACTATAGACTAGATATAACATAAACATACAGTTTGATACACCCCATACGTTAAGTGGGAGAGAGCAAACACAACAGACGGTCGTAAGGTCAGTCAAGCAAGAGAACAAGCAAAGCAAAGCTCAGGGTGGATCTCAAGAACACCATACAATCTAAGCACCAGCAAGCGGCCACAAGGCCAGTTCACATGCACAGCTATAATAGCAAGACAGTACATTGATCAGAACCTAGTAAAAGGAAACATGCAGGTATAAATATAGATATCAGTGTACAACAAGTGCAAGATCAAGAAACAAGCAGGTGAGGTAGAACGGGCAGAAGCCCAAGAGCAGTGTGAAAACGCAGAAGATCACCAGATCCGAGGGCCTTGGTGAAGACATCAGCAGTGTTGGCCCGAGATGTCACGTAAGAAAGACGAAGCTGACCACGCTGCTGCAGCTCTCGAGCAAGAAAGTAGCGAAGAACAATGTGCTTCGTTCTGTGCTCCAGTCTCTGCTCCTAACACAAGGCAAGCATGGCCTTGTTGTCGACGTACAAGTTTGGAGGAGAACGAGGCCGCCCCCCCAAGTCGGTCAGCAGGTAGGTCATCCAGCGTAGCTCCTGTGCAGCCATGGCCCCAGCGTAGATCTCGGCCTCACGACTGGAACCAAGCACAGAAGAAGAGCGAGTGGACCTCCACGAGACAGAACCAGAGCCAAGACTGAAGGTGTAACCCTGTGACGAACGCTGAGTCGCCTGGTCGTCGGCCCAAGAAGCGTCGGAGTGTCCTGTGAGTACCACTGGACCCTGTCCACCAAGCACAAGCCCCATGCCCGATGTACTGCATAAGTAACGCAGTAATCTCTTCGCAGCATCAAAGTGCACCTTTCGGTGTCTACCAGGAGCCACGTAGCGAGTCAGGAGGCTGAGAGGGTACGCGAGGTCAGGTCGTGTGCACGTCATCAAGTACATGAGGCAACCCACAAGCTCTGGGTACGGACCACTCGGCTCTACGGACTCGTCCGAAGGTGGAGCTGAGAGCGAGTGGCCGGTAGACAGAGGAGTGGGCTGTGGCGAGGAGTACTGGAAGCCGAAGCGCCGAAGGACCTGGTGCACCATGTGTGATTGAGTCAAGGTGATGGTGCGCCGTGCTCTGTCCCGGGTGATATGCAAGCCAAGATAGCTACGCAGCTCACCCAGGTCAGTGCAGGTGTGTCTCTCTTGCAGCTCCGCCTTCACTAGGGCCAGCGCTTCAGTGTCAGCAGTAGAAAAAACCAAGTCGTCGACGTACACGAGAACGTAGAACGACGGCAGGGTAGGGTCGGTGCGTAAAAACAGCGACGGATCAGCAAAGGAAGGAGCAAACCCAAGAGCCGCAAGTGTAGTCCTCACTGTGTCGTGCCACTCATGGGGCGCCTGGTGGAGACCGTAGACTGGCCGCCGGAGGCTCCACTGGGTACCCGCAGAAAACGACCCAGTGAAGCCAGGTGGGCGGCGCAGCCAGATCTCCTCGTGAAGGGTGCCCTGCAAGAAAGCTGTAAAAAGTCGAGGGAGTGCAGCTCGTAGTCACGCTGTGCTGCAATGTGCAGCAGCACCCGAAGAGTAGTCATCTTCGGGGTGGGAGAGAAGGTTTGGAAGAAGTCGACCCCCTGACGCTGTCTGAAGCCTCGAGCAATGTAACGCGCCTTGAAGGCAGGCGGAGAACCCAGCGGCCGCTTCACCCTGAAAGTCCACATGCCATCGACTATGTTTGCCCTAGGAGGAGGAACATCGTCGACGTAGGTGCCTGTGGACTTCCAGGAAGCCATCTCTGCGTCCATGGCTGTCTACAACTGAGAGGAGTACTCATCCGCGATCGCCTCAGCGTAAGAGCGCGGGGTAGGGATGTCAAGTGCATCCGGGTCTCGCTCAGGGAAAAACAGCATGGATGCGAAACGAGGTAAAGCGACCGCAAGACACTCAAGCTCAAACTGTCTGTCCTCAAGGACGTCACTGCCAAGGGCAGGCTCACCCCCGATGGATGGAGGACAGACAGACTCAGACTCAGTAACAAGACTCGCGACGTAGTCGAGACGACTCCTAGCTGCAAATTGATTGGCTCGGTGACTAGGGCAAACGCTGCAGTAGACTCAAAGTCAGGGTCAGTGACGCCAGTAGCGAGGAGACGAGTGACAGTAGGATTGGCAGCACGAGCAAGGTCGGACTCAGGGTCAGTAACGTGCGGAAGAGAGGACGCAGCTCAGGCAAGACAACACGCTGTGGAACAGAGGAAGGAGGAAGTGCCATGTCGTGAGTGCCTGGGATAGCAGGAGGACGAGGACGGGCGACACGACGAGCACGAACAGGTGTGGAAGCACGAGTCTCAGGCTCACGACACTAAGTTAGGGACTCACTCACCTCAGTGTGAGGAGCAGGAGCAGGCAGCGGGGAGCCAAGCAGAAGCTGTGGCTGAGACTGGTCTGTCGGTGGACACAGGAGAGGTGGAGTGAGGCCAGTGGAAGACGGGAGACTAAGAACCTGGCGAAGGACCGAGTCAGGCGGCGGCAGGGACGACTGCGGCTGCGGGTAGAAAAACAGTCGGCGCGGGGCAGAACCAGCAGCTCCAGCTCCTCCAGCACCAGCAACACCAGCACCTCCAGCACCAGCAGCTCTAGTAGCACCTCTAGCACCTCCAGCACCAGCAGCACCACGAGCTCCGGCAGCGCCAGCACCTCTAGCACCAGCAGTACCTCCAGCAGCTCCAGTAGCACCTCCAGCACCAGCATCACCACCTGCTCCGGCAGCTCCAGCACCTCTAGTACGAGCACCTCCAGGACCAGCAGCTCCAGCACCTCCAGTACCTCCAGCTCCAGCGCCTCCAGCACCAGCAGCACCAGCACCTCCAGTGCCAGCAGCTCCAGTAGCACCTCTAGCACAAGCAGCACCACTAGCTCCGGCAGCTCCAGTACCTCTAGTACGAGCACCTCCAGGACCAGCAGCTCCCGTAGCTCCAGCACCTGAGCACCAGCACATCCAGTGCCAGCAGCTCCAGTACCCCCAGCACCTCCAGCACCAGTAGCACCACCAGCTCTGGCAGCTCCAGCACCTCCAGTATGAGCACCTCCAGGACCAGCAGCTCCAGCACCTCCAGTACCTCCAGCTCCAGCGCCTCTAGCACTAGCAGCACCCCCAGCACCTCTAGCACCAGCAGTACCAGCACCTCCAGTGCCAGCAGCTCCAGCACCTCCAGCACCAGCTGTACCTCCAGGACTAGTAGGTCCAGCACCTTCAGCACGTGTAGCACCTCCAGGACTAGAAGCTCCGGCACCTCCAGGACCAGCAGCACCTCCAATACCTCCAGGACTAGCAGCTCCATAACCTCCAGCACCAGCAGCACCTCTAGTACCAGCAGTACCTCCAGGACTAGCAGCTCCAACACCAGCAGGACCGTACCCTCCACCACCAGGTCTGCCTCGCCGAACGATCCACGAACGAATCGCCTGCGGTGAGAGCGTCTCAAGTAGATCAGGCTGCGGTGGCTGTCCAGCTCCAGGACCTCCAGCAGGGTCACCCACAACACCCCCAGAGTCAGCACCCCTAGTCGCAGCACCCCCAGAACCAGCACCCCCAGAACCCTCACCCTCTGTCTCAGCACCCCCAGGCTCAGCACCAGCAGTCTCAGCTCCAGAGTCCACAGCAGTAGGCTGTGGAGGCAGCGAAGACGGCCGAGGCAGAAAACCAGGGGGGGTCTCCAAACATGGAGAGCGGCGAGTGGCCGCCGTGTCGTCAACGGCGGGGTCACCCCCCTCAGCTGGGCCAGAGGAGTCAGAAGAGATCTCCAAAGGCTCAACCAAGGGGGGTGGGTCTACCTGAGACACACTTGAGGGAGCAGGACCCTGTGGGGGAGGGGGTCTACCAAGTGGGGGACTGGTACCAAGAAAAGAGGCGCTAGGGGGACCGGGTGGGACACGTGCGGGTGTAGCCTGTAGAAACAGACAGGCTCGTCAAAGGTGACGACTAGGGAGGAGAAGACTCGACGCGAGCATGGGTGGTAGAACTGCCACGGCGGGGCGTCGGTGGGGAAGCCAAGGAAGATGCAGTGGAGAGTGCGAGAGGAGAGCTTGCTCGCTTTGGCATCGCGAACAAGGGAGAGCGCGCCCCAGACCCAAAACACCAATGCATCGCCAACCTTCCCCGTCCACCGGAGTGTGGGCGAGGTCTCTGGCTCAGAGACACAGGGCCAGAGGTTGAGCTGATGCGCAGCGTATCGGACCGCAAACGGCCACAGAAAATGGGGAGCAGCCGCATGGATCATGGAGGTACGAGCAACCTCCATGATCAAGCCAATGCGACGCTCAGAAATCCCATTTTGCTGAGGAGAGGCCGGAAGCGTGAACGACTGGCGGATGCCCTCGTCTTGACAGAACTCCGCAAGGAGGTCAGAAGAGAACTCACCGCCCCTGTCAGAGTGCAGACGCAGGAATGGGAAGTCCCGAAGAAACCGCTCGCGTAGCTGGCGACAAGTAGCACGGATCCAGGGGATCAAAACACCGCTGACGTCCGCCTTGTGCGGACGGGGGCCGGGCCCCAAACGTCCATGTGGAGAGTCTGCAGAGGAGAAGTGGTCGGAGGAAACTCGGAGGAGTGAGGACCGGCGCGCTGCCGCCCCTCGACACAGGGAAGGCACGGCGGGGTAGGCGAGCGCGGGAGGGAGGGCAAGGACCTGGGAAGACCAGAGACAAGGAAACGGGTGTGCATGCTGCGGAGACACGGCAAGGAGGGGTGACCGAGGCGGTGGTGCCAGAGGAGAGTCTGGTCGGAGAGTACCCAACACGAGCAAGACGCTGCAAGCTGACCAGACGCCAACACCTGACTCGACGCAGCCACTTGACCTGCCTCAGCCACCTGTGCAGACGCAGTGGTCATTGTGTACAGACTAGACCCAGGCCGTCGAGTGAACGTAGCAAGGTGACGGCCAGTCCGGGAGCACGTACAGATCGCCACACGCTGCCCTCCAGGAATAAAGGTATCAACCCAGACATCCTGAATGGCAGCGTTGCTCACCAAGTTCGTCGAGAACGTGGGGAGGTAGAGACCTGACAGAGAACCAGAGGGGACTGCTGGACACGGGAGGACAGTGGAGGCTCGTGCGACTACTGGGCCCCAGTGGGGTCAGCCAGTGAGACTGGTACCGGTGCAGCAAGTGGTGTGAGTGTGGTGCAGTCACGAAAAAAGCAAAGTGACGCGCCTGAGTCAAGTGTGAAAGTGTGCAAGGCCTCAGCTGAGGCAGGACCTGTGGCGGGAGACGCACGAGCACCTAAAGCTGTAGCAGACACACTAGCATCTGGAGCGGTAGCAGACTCACTAGCACCTAGTGCGACAGTAGACTCACTAGCACCTAGTGCGGCAGCAGACTCACTAGCACCTAGTCCGGGAGAGGCAGTGACCGCCGCTGTCCACCCCTAGCCGCTACAACTGCCGTGATATTGGCCATGACAAGCAGTGACAGTCAGTAGTAGGTCCAGCACCTCAAGCATCAGCAGCACCTCAAGCATCAGCAGCACCTCCAGCACTCCCAGTCGCACCTCCAGCACCTCCAGCACCAGCAGCACCTCCACCAGCAGCAGCAGTAGCGCAAGCAGCAGCAGCAGCAGCATCAGTAGTAGCAGCAGAGCGGCTCGGTGGGGCTAGGCGGCGGCACCTCCAGCACTCCCAGCAGCACCTCCACCAGCAGCAGCGGTAGCACGAGCAACAGGGCGGCTCGGGTTGGGCAAGGCGGCTCGGGCTAGGTGGTGCGGCTCGGCCTGGGCGGCGCAGGCAGCAGGTCGCGCGTTGTGTAGGGCAGCAGGGCGCGACGCGCGGAGCAGCCAAGCGCGACGCGTGGGCTGTAGCAGGGCGCGACGTGCGGGCTGCAATAGGGCGCGACATACGGAGCAGCAGAGCGCGACGCGCGGGCTGCAGCAGGGCGCGACGCGCAGGGCAGTAGGGCGCGAACCCTGCAGACGCAACCCTGCAGACGAGGCGCGCTGGGACAGGAGCGGGCAGAAGGGGCGCTCGGGGCACGGGCTGCTCACAGGCAGCAGTGGCGCGCAGGGCAGGGGCTGCTCGCAGGCAGCAGTGGCGCGCGGGGCAGGGGCTGCTCGCAAGCAGCAGGGGCGCGCGGGGCAGGGGTTGCACGCGGGCAGCAGTGGCGCGCGGGGCAGGGGCTGCTCTCGGGCAGCAGGGGCGCGCGTGACAGTAGGGCAGCGCACTAGGGCAGGCAGTGCGAGTAGCTGCAGGGCAGCGTGACACTGTGCAAGAGGGCCGGACAGCGCAAGGGATCTTCGGGCAGGAACTTAGCAAAACGATTGGTGACCGAGACACGAAATTCACCAGCAACTTCAGGCGGAACCTATGGCAGCAGTTCGGCATGCGACTACAGTTCAGTTCTTCGTACAGACAGACAGACAGAAAGAACAAACCAGACCATGGAGCAAATCATCCGAGCCACGTGCGACGACCCAACCACCTGGGAACAGCAGCTGCCACTCATCGAGTTCGCGTACAACAACTCACCTTCCGCCACGTCCCAACAGTCACCATTTTTCCTGAATTACGGACAAGACCCAACAGTACCCATGACCCCGAATCCTGACAACACAGTGCCACGAGCGCAACAGTTTGCCGAAATTTTACAAGCAGCACGGACCCGGGCAGCAGACGCAATTATAAAATCGAACATCATCGCTAAACGCAACGCCGACCGCCACCGCCGACCTGTCACTTACCAGACCCACAACCTAGTCTTACTCGACACCCAGAACCTCCGCCTACCCATTACTCCTTCCACGTCAGCCTGCTCCGCCCCTACGTACCATCCAGCGAACTGCCCCGCAACCGCCCAGCCAGCATGACACAACCGCCGACCGAGCCAATCATCACACCCGAGAAAATTCTGAGCCACAGAGTTCGTGACCCACAAGGAGCTGGACGGATTGAATTCCTGATCCGCTGGAGGGACCGTACACCCACGGAAGACAACTGGGTTCCCCTGGACAGAATCGAAAACCACCCTGTCCTCACAGAGTACCTGCGCAGCCGAAATTTCCGGGATGTACACGCTCTTTCGTAACGAGGGCCTCCTTAGGGGGGGTGGGTAATGTAAGGAAAAAATCATTTTCCTTACTTCGCGTCCCTGCTCAGCGCGTACACCACTGTAGCACCACAATCAACACCGTTACCACTCGCAACCCTCGCATCGACAATCCTCCCGCCACTTTCGCGCGTCGCACCTCGACCTCACGGCTTGGCGGGTAACCCGCGCTCCGGGCCTCCGCCTCGACATTTTCCCAACCTCAGTCCCAGGCCCGTCGTGTCAGAGGTCTACTGGTGATCCCCGATTGATCCTAGGGAAGGGTTACAGGCTCGTTGTCCTGGGGGGTTATGGGCGCACTGACCCGCTACTTAACAAGCCTTTTTATCCCAATGGTCTAGTGGTTGGGATTCTGACATGGTATCAGAGCGAAGGTCTCGGGTTCGAATCCCGGTGTGTGCACCTCGGGCATCCCAGTGCGGGGGGGTGTCAGAGGTCCACTGGTGATCCCCGATTGATCCTAGGGAAGGGTTACAGGCTCGTTGTCCTGGGGGGTTATGTGCGCACTGACCCGCTACTTGACAAGCCCTTTTATCCCAATGGTCTAGTGGTTGGGATTCTGACACGTCGCGCGTCACCCACAGCTCATTACCGTTACCACTGTAGTTTCACTATATATTCTTCGCTCATGCCTTCGCTCATTGTACTCTTGCTTCGATAGTGCAATTCTCGTTCGATCACTCAATTGCACTCTGAATACCATGTTAGAATAACTGTGCAGGAATGAATGAACTATGAATGAGGTGGGTACAAGTACTAACCTTAAAGTGTTGTACCCCTTGTAGGCTAACCTGTCAAATGTTGTAGTCTTAATGATGTGTGTTATAGGGGGTACAACTGTTAGGGTTAGGTTTATGTACCCCAACCAACCTTAGTGAAACCAACACTTTCATTCTTGACATGGTATCACCTAGGTTAGGATCCTGTAGGATCCTGTTCCTCTCGTTCACGTCCGTAGCGCCCGAGCATGTCCCATACCCTAGTGCCCGTTACGCCCGTACTGTCCCCTGGCGCCTCTCGCGCTCGTCTCTCTCGTGCCCTAGCGCCCGCTGCGCCTGCGTTGCGTCGCCCCTGCTGTCCCGTCCCGTCCCGTCGCCCCTCCCGTCCCGTCATGTCGCCCCTGCTGTCCCGTCGCCCCTCCCGTCCCGTCTTGTCGCCCCTGCTGTCGCGTCGCCCCTGCTGTCCCGTCCCGTCCCGTTGCCCCTGCTGTCCCCTCCCGTCCCGTCGCCTCTGCTGTCTCGTCGCGTCGCCCCCTGCTGTCCCGTCCCGTCCTGTCGTCCCTACTGTCCCGTCCCGTCCCGTCATCCCCGCTGTCCCGTCGCGTCGCCCCCCTTCTGTCCTGCCGTCCGTCCTGTCCTGTCCCGTCCGCGTCGCGCTTCCCGTCCCGTCCCGACGCACGCGCCCTGTGCGCCCTGCCCGTCCGTCGCGGCCCCGCTGCGCCCTGCCCGTCCGTCGCGCCCCGTGCGCCCTGCCCGTCCGCGCCTGTCGCGCTCGTCCCTGCCAATCGCGTCCGTCCCGTCATGTCGCACTGTCTGCCACGCCCTACGTAGGCCCTTTAGGCGTTTAGGATTTCGGCAGCAGTAGTATCCACCTCTATGCTTCCGCTATGGCGAACCCTAGGGTCCTACGCTTTGAAGCTGAAGGTAGGCCGCTCGAGTTCTTGGGCTGGCTCCTGCTTGCGCGCCGCCTCCTAGAGAGCCATGTTCAGGCACACGAGACTCTGTGGGCGCACGCTTCCGGTGACCTACCTGAGCCAGCTGACCCTGCACCCTTAGCAGCTGACCCCACACCTGCAGACAGTGACCGTTATGCACGCGAGCGCGCTGACGTGACAGCGTGGAAGTGGCGTGACGTTGCGGCCCACATCGCCCATAGCAGCCTCCTCCCTGAGTCTGAGGAGACCCACTTCACTCAGGTTCGCACGGCTAGTGAGTTCCTTACAGCGATCAAGGCCCGCTACGCTACTCCCACCACTGTCTCTCTTGGTCGCCTGTTCCTTCCGTTCCTGTTTCCTGACCTCGCCTCGTTTGAGCGCACTGCTGACTTGATCATTCATCTGCGCTCGCTCGATTCTAGCTACCGCGCTGCTTGCACTGACGCACAGCTTGCACTGCTCCCTCCCCCCATGGCGATTACTATCTATTTCATCGCCACTAGCCTCCCTGACCGCCTTCCCTCGGTTCGTGACGCGCTTCTTCTGAAGCACCCTAGCGAGCTCACTATCGAGGTCCTTGAGTTGGCCCTCAAGGACGTCGAGAGCAACCTCCGCTCGGTAGCCTCTGCCTCTGGTGCTGTGCCCCCTCCACTGTTCCACGGGTGCACTGTCCCTCAGCTACCCACCTTTAATGCCTCCCTCGCCACTGCCGCTACTGACGTGACCGCAGCTGCTGTTACGACTTCTTCGCGGTCTTGGGGTAGGAGTGGCAGGAGGGGCGGTCAGGGTGCGGGCGGAGGCGGCGGAGGCGGTGGGGGTGACGTGGCGAGCGGCGGCGGCGGGAGTGAAGGGGCTGGAGGAGCGCCTCGTGCAGCGGCCGGTGACTCCCCTGCTGCAGCTGGTGGAGGTGACGCCCGGGTTCGTTAGCCACCTACTAGTCTGCCAGCCGTAGGGGGTGGAGCAGCGGTGTGGTAACTGACTCGACGACAGCAGCAGCAGTTGCAGCCCCTCCCCTTGTAGCAGCCACAGCAGCAGCAGCAGGTTTTGGGGCAGGGGTCAAGACAGCGTCAGCTGCAGCGCGGTGTCGTCCACCCTCCCTGCACCTATCACGTTCTGACAGGTGCCCGCCGCAGCCAGCCTTGTGGCCGCAGCCACCCACCGGGTCAGTGCTTTGCTTAGCTTACTGACACAGTTCGATTGGCCTACGGCGTTGACGGTCCTGCCCTGGACTGGCTTCCCCTTGTTCAGACATACGGCCCCGCTCTGTGGGGCATGTCGGCTTCTCAGTTGGTTGATCTCTTCGGAACTCCTCATGCTATGTATGCTGTTGTTGACTCTAGTGCTTCTGACTCTGTTTACTCGAGTGTTGTTAGCTTAGGTGCTAGTCTTGCTGAGGTGCCTATTGCTAGTGTAGGTACTTGTGTAGACACTAGTCCAGGAGCTGCTCCGAAGGACGCTTCGGTGTCTTTCACTCTGGACTCCGGAGCTTCCCACTGTTTCTTCCGCGACCGCACGACACTTACCCTGCTTCATACGCCAGTCTCTGTAGCACTGGCTGATCCCACTTCGAGACCAGTCACTTCTCGCTACACTACTACGCTTCCGTGCCCAGCTATTTCCTCCGGTTCTCTGACCGGCTTCCGCGTCCCCTCGTTCTCGAGGAACTTGGTGGGTGTGTGGCCGCTCGTGAGTCAGCACGTGGGTGTGTGGATTGAGCCTTCTGGCGAGACTGTGGTTTGTGTCGACGGGGACACGTATGCACCTCTCGCCACCTTTACCGCTGAGCCGGGCTCTGGTCTCGGGCTACCCCTTATGGGCTACCCCACTACAGCCTACACAATGTAAGCTATATATAAGTTTGACATGGACCTCGGCGTGGAGGCCCTGGTGGTGGCCAGCGGCAGCAGCAGCAGCGTCGGAGCGAGACCCAGTCGCCCCAGCAGCTCCGTGAGTGGGCTACCCCTGATGGGCTACCCCACTACAGCCTACACAATGTAAGCTATATATAAGTTTGACATGGACCTCGGCGTGGAGGCCCTGGTGGTGGCCAGCGGCAGCAGCAGCAGCGTCGGAGCGAGACCCAGTCGCCCCAGCAGCTCAGTGAGTGGTTGTTTCAGCGTGGGACGTCTGGGGGTAGTGATAGCTGCCCACATGTTATTCGCACGGGTGACCGTGCTGGTTAGACAAGCGGGAAGCTTCACACTCAGCACCACTGCTTCTCCCGCCTCGACGACGCCTGGCGTGCTGAGTTTGGTGACGAGGTCGAGCGCCCTCGTTGGGCAGATTTGTTTAGGTCTGGTGTTGCAATCTTTGACCTAGACTTTGATGTTATCCTTTCTGCTAAGTATGCTTTGTCTGCTAGTGCTGAGGGTGACTGTTACCGGTGTGTGCCACCTGACCCAGGTATAGCGGCTGCTGCTCTAGGTGCTAGTGAGTCTGGTACTCTCTCTGTTCCTGCGCCTGCTGAGGCCTTGCACACCTTCACGTTGGACTCAGGCGCCTCGCGCTGTTTCTTTCGTGACAGCACCACCCTCACTCCTCTCCCTGCACCTGTCCCGGTCAGACTGGCTGACCCCTCTGGGGGCCCGGTCGTTGCCCGTTCCTCCACTGTCCTCCCGTGTCCGGCGGTTCTGTCCGGCTCACTGTCAGGTCTTCACCTCCCCTCGTTCTCTACAAACTTGGTGAGTACCGGTGCCCTCCAGGATGTGATGGTCACTACCACCACTCCTGGGGGTCAGCGTGTGTCGATCTGCACGTGCACACGGACGGGGCGTCACCTGGCCACGTTCACTCGTCGGCCAGGGTCGAGTCTGTACACACTCGCTACCGAGCCTCCTTAGGTAGCTGCGTCTGCTCAGGTGTCCGCGTCAGGTCAGGTAGCCGCCTCTTGCTCGTGTCGCCTCCTGTCGCACCAGACTCTTCTGTGGCACCACCACCTGGGTCACCCCTCCCTGCCACGCCTTCGTGGCATGCACTCCCGTCTTCTTGTCTCTAGTCTATACAGGTCTCTGCCTCCCCTCCCGCCCTCGCCTGCCCCGCCCTGCCTTCCTTGCGTCGAGGGGCGGCAGCGCGCCGCTCCTCACTCCTCCTCGTTTCCCCCGACAACTGCTCACCTGCAGACTCTCCACATGGACGTGTGGGGCCCAGCCCGCGTCAGTGGACAGGGCCGCGGGCGCTACTTTGTGCTGGTAGTTGATGAATACACGCGGTACACCACGGTCTTCCCCTTGCGCAGCAAGGGTGAAGTTGTTGATGTCTTGATCCCTTGGATCCGCACAGTCCGTCTCCAGCTCCGCGAGCGGTTCGGCCAGGACCTTCCTGTCCTGCGTCTGCACTCTGATAGAGGTGGTGAGTTCTCCTCCAACCTCTTGCGGGACTTTTGTCGTGGGGAGGTTATTCTCCACTCGTTCACGCTTCCGGACTCCCCTCAACAAAATGGGATTGCTGAGCGCTGCATTGGCTTAGTCATGGAGGTCGCTCGTACCTCCATGATCCATGCGGCTGCTCCCCATTTTCTGTGGCCGTTTGCGGTCCGGTACGCTGCGCATCAGCTCAACCTCTGGCCCCGTGTCTCCTTACCGGAGACCTCGCCCACACTGCGTTGGACGGGGGAGGTTGGCGATGCGACAGTGTTCCGGGTCTGGGGTTCTCGTGTCTTTGTTCGCGATACGTCCGCGAACAAGCTCTCCGCCCGTGCTATCTCCTGCGTCTTCCTTGGCTTTGTTCCTGACGCGCCTGGCTGGCAGTTTTACCACCCCACCTTGCGCCGTGTCCTCCTGTCTCAGGACGTCACGTTCGACGAGTCGCTTCCCTTCTACCGTCTCTTCCCCTACCGCTCTGCCCCTCCCCCGCCCCCGCCACTCTTCCTTGCTCCCGGTCCCCCTTCGGTAGACCCCCTCCCGCCCCAGGGTCCTGCTCCCCCCGGTGTGTCTCAGGTAGACCCTCTCCCTGTTACTGCGCCTATCGAGGTAGCTGTCGGCTCAAGTGCTGCGTTTGAGAGTGCGGTGCCGAGGGGTGCGGGGTCTGAGGGTGCTGGGTCCGGGGGTGCTGAGCGTGGGGGTGAGGAGCCTGGGGGTGCTGAGCCTGAGGGTGTTGAGCCCGGGGGTGCTGAGTCGGAGGGTGCGGAGTCTGGGGGTGCTGAGCCTAGGGGTGCTGCTTCGTCTGGAGGTCCTGCTGGTGCTTCGCCGCGACTATCTCCGCAGCAGCTGCGTGAGTGGCTTTTTCCCCGCGCACGCCTTCGGAGTGGAGCTCCTGGAGCTGGAGGCGCTGGAGACACTGGAGCTGGAGGTGCTGGAGCTGGTGGTCCTGGAGGTGCTCGTACCAGGGGTGCTGGAGCTGCCGGGACTGGTGGTGTTGGGGACGCTGGAGCTGGAGACCCTACGGAGCCTGGAGCTGCTAGAGTTGGAGGCTCTGGCGCTTGTGCAGGTGGTGCTGGAGGCGCTGGAGCTGGAGGAGCTGGAGTTGGAGGCACTGGCGCGGGAGGCGCTGGAGCTGCAGGAGTTGGAGCTGTTGACCCTGGCGCTGGAGGTGCTGGAGACACTGTGCGGCCGCGACCGTACTTCGTTCCCCTGCTTCAGCAGGTTCTTGGTGTCCCGTCTACTGGTCTTCCTCCTCCCTTCCTGTGTCCACCGCCTGACCAGTCGCAGCCGCCGTTACAGCCAGCCTCCCCACTGCCTGCTCCATCTCCTTACACTGTGCAGTCCGGCGGTCTTACAGAGCATTCGTGAGCCTGCGTCTCGTCCTATCTCGCCTGTTCACACTGCTCGTCGCGTTCCTCGTTCGCGTGCTCCTCCTGTCCCTGGCACGCACGCTATGGCACTCCGTCCTTCCTCTGTTCCACTGCGTGTTCCTCTGCCTGCTCCTCCTGAGTTCTCTCTTCCTGAGGTCCCTGACCCTGAGTCTGACCGCGCTCGTGCTGCCAGTCCCACTGTCTCTCGTCTCCTCGCCACTACTGCCACTGACCCTTCTTTTGAGTTTGCTGCTGCGTCTGCTCTCGTTGATGAGCTGCTTGACATTGCTGTTGCCTGCTGTCTAGACTACGCCACTGCTCTTGTTGCTGAGTCTGCGTCTGCCAGTCCTCCGTCCGTCGGGGGTGAGTGTGCTCTTGGCACGGACGTCCTTGAGGACAGGAAGGAGGACTTTGAGTGTCTTGCAGCTGCTGTACCTCGTTTCGCTTCCATGCTGCCTGCCCCTGAGGGAGACCCGGATGCACCAGACATCCCGACCCCGCGCTCTTACGTAGAGGCGATTACGGGTCCTTACTCCTCTCAGTGGCAGGCAGCCATGGATGCCGAAATGGCATCCTGGAAGTCCACATGGACCTACGTCGACGAGGTTCCCCCACCTGGGGAGAACATAGTCAATGGCATGTGGATCTTCAGGGTGAAGCGGCCGCCGGGTTCTCCGCCTGCCTTCAAGGCGCATTACGTTGCTCGAGGCTTCAGTCAGCGACAGGGAGTTGACTACTTCCATACCTTCTCCCCCACCCCGAAGATGACTACTCTTCGGGTGTTGCTGCACGTCGCTGCTCAGCGTGACTACGAGTTACACTCTCTGGACTTCAGCTCAGCTTTCCTGCAGGGCAGCCTGCACGAGGAGATCTGGCTGCGCCGCCCACCTGACTTCACTGGGTCGTTTCCTGCAGGTACCCAGTGGAGCCTCCGCCGGCCAGTCTACGGTCTCCGCCACGCGCCTCGCGAGTGGCACAACACGCTGAGGACTACACTTGCGGCTCTTGGGTTTGCTCCTTCTACTGCTGACCCGTCGCTGTTTCTCCGCACCAACACCTCGCTGCCGCCGTTCTACGTCCTCGTGTACGTCGACGGCCTCGTCTTTGCCACTGCTGACACAGAGGCACTGACCCTTGTGAAGTCGGAGCTGCAGAAGAGACACACCTGCACTGACCTGGGTGAACTACGTAGCTATCTTGGCTTGCAGATCACCCGGGACAGAGCACGGCGCACCATCACACTGACTCAGTCACACATGGTGCACCAGGTCCTTCAGCGCTTCGGCTTCCAGTTCTCCTCGCCACAGCCCACTCCTCTGTCTACCAGCCACTCGCTCTCAGCTCCACCTTCGGACGAGTCCGTAGAGCCGAGTGGTCCGTACCCAGAGCTTGTGGGTTGCCTCATGTACCTGATGACGTGCACTCGACCTGACCTCGCGTACCCTCTCAGCCTCTTGGCTCACTACGTGGCTCCCGGTAGGCACCGAAAGGTGCACTGGGATGCTGCGAAGAGGGCAGTACGTCGGGCATGGGGCTCGTGCTTGGAGGACGGGGTCCAGTTGTCCTCACCGGTCACGAAGACGCTTCTTGGGTTGACGACTCAGCTACGCAGCGGTCGTCACGGGGTTACACCTTCAGCCTTGGTTCTGGCTCTGTTTCCTGTCAGTCTACCTGCTCGTCTTCGATTCTCAGCTCCAGTTGTGAGGCTGAGATCTACGCCGGGGCCATGGCTGCACAGGAGCTACGCTGGCTCACCTACCTTTTGACTGACTTGGGAGAGCAGCCTTGTTCCCCTCCAGTTCTGTACGTAGACAACAAGGCCATGATTGCCTTGTGTCAGGAGCACAGACTGGAGCACAGAACGAAGCACATCACTCTGCAATACTTCCTTGCTCGAGAGTTGCAGGAGCGTGGCCAGCTTCGTCTTGCGTACGTGGCCACTAGGGCCAACACTGCTGATATATTCACCAAGGCACTTCCGCCTGGTGATCATCAGCGCTTCTCTACTGTGTTAGGCCTTGTGCCTACTTTGCCTCACTTGCTTACTCCTTGACTCTGCTTGTACTGTGATCTTTATATATACCTGCATGCTTGCACTTGCTAGGGTATGATCACTGTATTGTTTGTTCTCTTATATATAACTCTGCATGTGAACTGGCCTTGTGGCCCTTTGCTTGTGCTCGGACTGTGTGGTGACTTTGTGATCCACCCTGAGCTTGCTTTGCTTTTCTTGACTGATCTTGTGACCACTTGCTCTCCCCCACTTTGCCTATGGGGGTGTGTCAAAATTGTATATAGCTTACATTGTGTAGGCTACAGTGGGGTAGCCCATAAGGGGTACAACCCAGTTAGGGTTAGTACTTGTACCCAACTTCTTTTCAATGCATTCATTCTCGTTCGTTATTCTGACAGTCCAGTCCTACCGCCACCAGTCCCACCACCTCCACTGCCGCCACTCCCACCGCTGCCTCCACCGCCGCCACCAGAGCCCCCACTCCCGCCACCAGTCCCACCGCCGCCACCACCTTCACTGCTGCCCCCACCACCATTCTCGTTGCCACCTCCACCACCACCGCTGCCACCTCCACCACCCCTACCACCCTTGCCCTTGCTGCTGCAGCGCTTCGCACTAGCAGAAGCAGCCCCGACGTCCTCAGCAACAGAGACGTCTGCAGCAGCAGCAGAGGCGTAGGAGGGGGCAAGGGGGGAGGGGGAGCACCCCTCAAAGAAGGGCGGGCGCGGAGTGCCACGAGCAGCACCTACAGCAAATGCACTTGTCTCAGCTACGAGGAGATGCTGCTCGAGGAGGTCAACAGTGAGGGAGTTGGGGTCAAGGGAGAGAAAGTGGTCCCTGACAGAGCGAAGAGAGTCAGGGAGGCGAGTGACTATGAAGTAGAGGGTCATGAACATCGGGGGCTGGTTCCTGTCAAGGAACTCAGCAGGGACGGTAGCGCGGTAGCGAGCGTCGCTAGTGCGCAGGTGGGAAACCAGGTCCTCTACTGTGGCAAAAGCTGACAGCTCGGGGAACAGGTAGGGCAGTAGTAGTCGGCCTAGCGCAGCAGTGGCAGGCGAGGAGTAGCGAGCGACTACAGCGTCGTACAGGGCCTGTGCTGTCCTGTGCTGTCCGAAGTGAGCGCATTCGGCTAACGGCAGGTGGTTGCGAATGGCTAAGTGGGCAGCAGTGTCGCGCGTAAGCCACTGTGAGCGAGTTGCACTGTCAGCTGTGGCGGGAGGGGCGGTAGCGGCACCTGACGCGAGGTCAAACAGCGACACACTGTCCTTAGAATCGCTCAGTAGGTACAGCTGCAGGTCGTCGAGCCACGTGTCAAACTGAACCGGTCTGCCCTCATGATCGAACGCAAGAACTCGAAGCGAAGCCATAGTGGCGCAGCACGCAGGAGCAGCAGTAGCAGTAGTAGCAGTAGCAGTTGCAGCAGTAGCAGTAGTAGCAGTAGGAGCAGCAGTAGCAGCAGTAGCAGTAGTAGTAGTAGCAGAGGGGCCGAGGGGCCGGAGGCCTAGGGGCGTCGGGCCGCGGGGCCAGGAGAGAAGGGGCCGAGGGGCCGGGGGCCTAGGGGCTTCGGGCCGCGGGGCCTAGTGAGAAGGGGCCGAGGGGGGGGGGGGCGTGGGCCTAGGACGACGGGGCCGCGGGGCCAGGAGCAAAGGGGGCCGAGGGGCCGGGGGCCTAGGGCGACGGGGCCACGGGGCCAGGAGCAAAAGGGGGGGGGGCGAGGGGCCGGGAGCCTAGGGTGACGGGGCCGCGGGGCCAGGAGCAAAGGTGCCAAGTGGCCGGAAGCCTAGGGCGACGGGGCCGCGGGGCCAGGAGCAAAGGGGCCGAGGGGCCGGGGGCCTAGGGCGACGGGGCCGCGGGGCCAGGAGCAAAGGGGCTGGGGGCCGAGGGGCCGGGGGCCTAGGGTGACGGGGGCCGCGGGGCGACGGGTCGTGGGCGACGGGGGGGCCGCGGGGCCTAGGGCGACGGGGGCCGCGGGGCGACGGGGGGGCCGCGGGGCCTAGGCTAGGGGCGACGGGTCGCGAGGGGCCGTGGGGCCGAGGGACCTAGGCTAGGGGCGACGGGACGACGGGCCGCGGGGCCTGGGTCTAGGCTAGGGGCGACGGGTCGCGAGGGGCCGTGGGGCCGAGAGGCCTAGGCTAGGGGCGACGTGGCGACGGGCCGCGGGGCCTGGGCCTAGGCTAGGGGCGACGGGTCGCGAGGGGCCGAGGTCGACGGGGCGGGGCGACGGGTCGCGACGGGCGGCAGGTCGCGACGGGCGACGGGGGTCGCGACAGGTGACGGGCGACGGGGGGCCGAGGGGCTGTGAGCCTAGGGCGACAGGGCCGCAGGGCCAGGAGCAAAGGGGGTCGGGGGCCGAGGGCCTAGGTCGTGGGCGACGGGGGGGCGTGGGGCCGTGCTAGGGGCGACGGGCGACGGGGGGGCCGCGGGGCCGTGCTAGGGGCAACGGGCGACGGGGGGGCTGCGGGGCCGTGCTAGGGGCGACGGGCGACGGGGGGGGCGTGCTAGGGGCAACGGGCGACGCCAAGGGGCGACGAGCCTAGGGGCAACGGGCCGGGCTAGGGGTGGCGACGGGCCGGGGCCTAGGGGCCTACGGGTCGCGACCTGAAGGAGGGGCAGCATGATGGCTGCAGAAGGCTGCTAGCGGGGTAGCGCTGTGGTGGGCCCAGGAAGAAAAAACGGTCCTAGCGGAGGACCTGCTCTGAAACCATGTCAGAATAAAGAACGAGAATGAATGAACTATGAAAGAGTTGGGTACAAGTACTAACCCTAATTGGGTTGTACCCCTTATGGGCTACCCCACTACAGCCTACACAATGTAAGCTATATATAAGTTTGACACCAAGGCCCTGTCGCCTTGTGACCACCAGAAGTGTTGTGTGCGGTTAGGTCTCGTTGACACAGGTTCTCGCCTTGCATAGTCTTGTGTTCTCTCCTTGCTTTGTTTATACACTTTACATATACCTCTGTGAACTCTTGAACTAGCCTTGTGGCTCTTTTGCTTGTGCTCGGAGTGTGTGGTGACGTTGTGATCCACCCTGAGCTTGGTTTCTTTGTGACTGGTCTTGTGACCGTACACTTTTGGTTTTGCTTGACACCCCTCACTTAGACTATGAGGGTGTGTCAAATGTTGTAGTCTTAGTGATGTGTGTTATAGGGGGTACAACTGTTAGGGTTAGGTTTATGTACCCCAACCAACCTTAGTGAAACCAACACTTTCATTCTTGACATAACCCACTATAGCCTAGAGAGAACACAAACATACAGTTTGACACTGATCACTAACCAGTCAAGTTGTGCTCAAAATTCAATAGGGGGATGGATATAAATGTGAGTATGGATAGCTAGGGTAAGGTGTGTGGGCTTCAGTGCTTCCAAACTGTACCTGGTGGTAGCACGTGTTACCAGTTTTAAGTCAAGAGAAAGGGTAGAGATGCTTTCGGACTACGGACAAGGCCAAAGAGACTGTCAGATGTACAATTTGCTCTGCCACATGACCGGGAAAGTGGTCAGGAGGGAGTACGTACGGTATGCTAGAAGCAAGTGGGCTGATAGGAGTTTAGCAAGGGTATCTGGTGGGTTGGCGCGAGCGTTGAGAAAACCCTGAGGTGTCAGAGGAGGGAGTAGAGGAGGAGGTGGGCTATGAAAGTATATTTTAATATCCCGTATCATATACATGTTATGCGATTATATATGCAATGAGGGTTTTTTTTTCCTGAAACAAATGGCTGACTAAAAAGAAAAAGAAGCAATTGTGCACATCTGTACAATGCTATTCCGAAATACCATTTGATGTACTGGTTTTGCTGATGTGAAGTACTGCTATCCCAATTGTTTTTTGTTGATAGGATAGCAGGACCTGTTCAGCAAAAATATAACACTATCCAACGCAGTATACGCTGTTCGCTGTATCTATTGAAGTTGCTTCATTATGTTATCGTGAACTTGAACTGTTATGATTTGTACTAAACAGAGTTCGCGGAAGACTTTATAAAAAGGATGTGAAGTACAGAATGTCGAAAATATTAAAGGAACAAGCATTTATAGGGTCAAAACCGTGCTAGGCGAGGACCTCGGGACGTGGTTGGTTTGGATTTGTCGCGATTGGTGTGGGGCGACTCGGCAGTGGTTTGGGCCGAAATGTAGGCCGAGCCGGAAACTGACGCGCAGTTTTTGGAGCTGTCCTTGCTAGGAGCGGCTTCGGCAGTAATGAATGTATATTCATTACACTCTCCCACCTTCTAAATAAGGTCCCCTTATATGGAGACGAGTCTTGTAGTCCGGGCTCTTGCTAGGATTTAGGCCTGTCTGAAAAAAAAAAAAAAAAAAAAAAAAAAAAAAAAACGTTTCGTCTGACGTTCAGAATGGCAGTTTTTTTTTGTCTGAAATTTCAGACGAATGCTGAAGCTATGTCTGAATTTTCATATGATTTGCTTTGGATGGTCTGATTCAGCCAATTACCTATACTGTACACTATGTACACGTTGTTGTGAATACGCAGCCTGGTGGCGCCGACGGCCCACTAGAACACAAGTCACGTGGCGAGAGGGACTGGGCTGGGAGTGGTGGGGGAGAGTTGGGCTGCGAGGACCACTGTTGAATGTGTGTGACGCGACGGACCAGGGGGAATGGACAGGGGCGAGGGTCTGCGGGGGAGGGGGTGAAGGGGGGGCTTTACTGGTAGGGGAGTGAGGGACTGCGGGGTGCTGGACTAGACTGCTAAATCAGCGAGGGATTGCGGGGGGGCTGGCTGGACGAAAAGGTGGGGCCCTGTGTTTAGCCCAGTGCTGGTTAAAAAAGCGCGGGTATTGCGCTGGTTTGACAGCTGGGCGTAAAAGAAAAAGTTCGAGTGATACTGTTTCGGCCCCGACAAAACCGGACCATCGGCAATAGTGCCCCTGCCGAAAATGTCGGAGTTGAAGAATTTGTGGCAGCTGGTGGGGTTTCTCCTTATTCAACGGTCTACCCGACGAGGGTGTAGCAGCGAAGATGGAGTTGCTGGAGCTGAGGAGTTTTAAACGCGATAGGCACGGTGGATAGCGAAGCGGCCGGCTGAGAGTTTGATATGATAAACTCGCTCCGACTACGATTGCGTTCGCGCCTTCATCGAACGCCTTCATTCTGTGGTGTACTGGCCTGTCTGCAAACACAGGTACCTCTGGCCGGAGGGAACTCTGCCACCTGAAGTGCAGAATCGGCTACTGTTGCTCCGAAAGTTTCGCCGATTATCATTGTGCCAGAAACAGTAGTCACCCAAGCCGGAACAGTCTGGTCGTAGGCGTTTTTTTCCGAACTTTTCGGTGGTTTGAAGGACGACTTCCATCTCACAATGTGCCACTCTGCCGAAAAACGCACACGACGCACCCTCCTGCAGCAACCGTGCCACACCCGGGCAGGACGATGGTAGACCCCCGCTTTCGTCGGGCAGTCGCCACGCCGCCTCTCATCGCCGTCGGTTTTTCTGACGCAAATCACCTTGCGCCTAGCTGCTCGACCAGCAGTCGTTTCCACGTGCTGCTACTCCGAAATCTTCGCGCACAGTGACGCCGCTATCACTTGCCAAAGACGTCCAACAGCTTGTGCGCAACTTGACGAAGACGATCCAACGCCACTTGCCGCACGCAGCTAAACTCCGAAATTGTCGTGCGCAGTTCTCGACCTCGTGCCGCACAACTCGCACGACGTCTTGCTTCCGACAATTTCGGACGTGCGCCGACGACGAAACTGCCGACGTCAGCCGCTACACAGAATTAACTTTGAAAATGCCGAAACAAATACTGTTAACTCACGCATTTAATGCGACAACAGCAAAATTTGTCCGCCACCCAGGGGGAGGGAGGCCACGGTCCATCTCGACCCTTGAGGGCAAGGATCCGTCGGTGCCACAGGAGCATCTTGAAATTCATGGCCGCTAGGAGCAACTACCCGTTCTCCTGGCCGGCTACTGCGCTGTTCCTGTCACCATGGCATCCTTCCCAGTCCCCCCCGCCGAGGGGTAATACACTCTAAAAAACGGGGAAGCTAGGAAAGTAGCTCTCATACCAAGTGTTATGATTTGTACTAAACACAGTGTCAAACTTATATGCTACAGTCTGTTTAGGCTGTAGTGGGGTAGTTCATATAGGGTACAACACTTTTAGGTTTCCTACTTGTACCCACATGTTTGCTAGTTCAGTCATTCATTCGTTCACTATTTTGACATGGTATTCTGAGCAGGTTCCCTAGTGGGAACGTTTTTTTTAGGGCCCACCACGATTTTTTTTTCCTGCCCTGCCCGAAGCGCGCCTCGCGCCCTGCCCTAGTACGGCCCGTCGCGACCCAGCCTTCGCTGGCCCGTCGCGGCCCTGCCTTCGCCGCCCGTCGCTGGCCTGTCCCGGCCCGTCCCGGCCCGACGCCGCCCGTCGCTGGCCCGTAGCCGCTCGTCGCGGCCCTGCCTTTGCCGCCCACCGCGGCCCTGCCCTGCAACCGCCGTGTCGCAGCCCTGCCTTTCGCCGCCGCCCGTCGCTGGCCCGTCCCGGCCCGTCCCGGCCGTTGCCGCCCGTCGCCGGCCCGTAGCCGCCCGTCGCTGGCCCGTCGCCACTCGTCGCGGCCCTGCCTTTGCCGCCCTGTCGCGACCCTGCCCTGCTGCCGCCCCAGTTGTGGCCCTGCCTTCGCCGCCCGTCGCGGCCCTGCCCTGCAGCCGCCCTGTCGCGGTCCTGCCCTGCTGCCGCCCCAGTCGCGGCCCTGACCTAAACCGCCAGTTGCGGCCCTGCCCTGCACCCGCCCCTGGTAAGCACCTGCGCCGCCAGAAGCTGAGCCGCGCCGCCCAGCCGAGCCGCGCCGCCTAGCCGAGCCGCGCCGCCCTACAGCCGCGCCGCCCTACTGAGCCGCACTGCCCTGCCTGCGCTGCTCCTGCTGCTACTGCTGCTCCTGCTGCTACTGCCGCTATGGCTAGCCCTACTGTTCTTACCTTTGATGCTGAGGGGCGTGCAGTTGACTTTGACGTGTGGGTTGACGACCTGCAGCTCTTTCTTCAGTGTGACTCTAGGGACGGGGTATCCCTTTTCGATCACACGTCCGGTGTCTCTACTGCACCTGCTGCCACTGCTGACAGTATGGTTCGCTCGTAGTGGACCACTTGTGACGCTGTTGCTCGCCTTGCTGTTCGTAGTCACCTGCCGTCTGCTGAGCGCGCGCACTTTGGCCAGTACAAGACTGCTCAGTCTTTGTATGACGCTGTAGTAGTGCGCTACTCCTCCCCTTCCACTGCTGCCCTCAGCCGCCTCATGCTGCCGTACCTGTTCCCTGACCTTGCCGCTTTTGCCACAGTCGCTGACCTCATTACTCACCTCTGCACTAGTGACGCTCGCTACCAAGCTGCGCTTCCCACTGAGTTTTGTGCCAAGAACCCCCCCCCCCCCCCATGTACATCACCCTTTACTACCTAGTCACCCGCCTCCCTGACTCCCTTTCTTCAGTCAGGGACCACTTTCTCTCCCTTTGCCCCACCGAGCTCACCGTCGACCTGCTAGAGGAGCGCCTTACTGCAGCTTAGAAGAGTATCTTAGCTGTAGGCGCTTCTCGCGACGACCCTCGTGCCCCTTTCTTTGAGGGGTGTTCCCCTGTCCCCCTTCTCCCCTCTGTTGCTTCTGCTGCTGCTGTCAACCTCGTTGGCACTGCGGAGGTCGGGGCTGCGTCTGCTCCTAGCGGGAGGCGCCGCAACAGCAAGGGCAAGGGGGGCAAGGGTGGTGGAGGGGACGGTGGGGGCGGCGGTGGAGGCGGTGGAGGAGGCGGAGGGGTTGGCGGTGGAGGTGGGGGTGGTGGCGGGAGTGGGGGCTTCGGTGGCGGCGGTGGGGGTGGTGGAGGCAGTGGCAGCGGCGGTGGAGGCAGCGGCAGCAGTGGTGGAGGTGGCGGTGGCGGTGGTGCTTGTAGAGGTGGAGCCGCGCAGCGTGGAGGCTTTGGTGGTAGCCACCGTCAGCAGCAGCCGCGTTCTCGCGAGACCCCGTCGGCCCAGCAGCTTCGTGAGTGGTACGCTGGGCGTGGGAGGTCTGAGGGTGTTGGTCCCTGCACTAACGTTCTTCGCACCGGCGGGCGCCGTGGGGAGACGTGCGGGCTGCCACACACTACGCAGCGCTGCTTCGGTCGCCTGACTGACGCCTGGCGCGCCCAGTTTCCTGACGCTGTTGAGCTCCCGCGCTGGGGTGATCTGCTTAAGCAGAACGATGCTATCTTTGATCTTGATTTCGGTGCTATCCTTGCTGCCATGTATGCTGCGACTGATAGTGCTGATGGTGACTGTTACCTGTGTGTTCCGCCCGACCCGGGCATCGAGGCTGCTGCTTTAGGTGCTAGTGAGTCTGCTGCTCCAGGTACTAGTGAGTCTGCTGCTCCAGGTGCTGGTGAGTCTGCTCTCTCTGGTACTGCACCTACTGAGGCCTTGCACACTTTCACACTTGACTCTGGTGCTTCGCGCTCCTTCTTTCGCGACAGCACCACACTCACGCCGCTCAGTCGGCCTGACGCAGTCTCCCTGGCTGACCCCTCTGGGGGCCCAGTCCTTGCGCACTCTTCCACGGTTCTACCGTGTCCTGCGGCCCCGTCGGGCTTGCTGTCAGGACTCCACCTCCCCTCGTTCTCTACAAACTTGGTGAGTGGAGCTGACCTCCAGGACTCGTGGGTTGACCAGTTCACCCCTGGAGGTCAGCGTGTGACCCACTGCACTTGCTCTCGGACGGGCCGCCACCTGGCCACGTTCACCCGTCGGCCTGGGTCGAGTCTCTACACACTGACTACTGCGCCCCCTCCGGTCTCTGCGTCTGGTCAGGTAGCCGCGTCTAGTCAGGTGTTTGCTGCCGCATCCAGGTCTAGTCCTGCGTCTGCCCCCTGCTCATGTCGTCCTCTGTCACACGAGACTCTCCTTTGGCACCACCGCCTTGGTCACCCCTCCCTGCCTCGTCTTCGAGGTATGGCCTCCCGTACCCTTGTCTCTGGTCTCCCCAGGTCCCTCCCTCCCCTTCCTCCGGGGCCTGCCCTTACCTGTGTTCGTTGTGTCGAGGGCCGGCAGCGCGCCGCTCCTCACTCCTCCAAGTTCCCTCCGACAGAGGCTCCCCTGCAGACACTTCACATGGACGTGTGGGGCCCAGCCCGCGTCCGTGGACAGGGTCACGAGCGCTACTTCCTGCTGGTCATTGACGACTACTTGCGTTACACCACAGTCTTCCCCTTGCGCCGCAAGGGTGAGGTCACTGAGGTGTTGATCGACTGGATCCGCGGTGCCCGTCGCCAGCTCAGCGAGAGTTTCGGCTCGGACCTTCCTGTTCTGCGTCTGCACTCAGATAGAGGTGGTGAGTTTTCCTCCGACCTTCTGAGGGCTCTCTGTCGTGCGGAGGGCATCCGCCAGACGTTCACGCTTCCGGCCTCCCCACTGCAAAATGGGATTGCTGAGCGCCGCATTGGCATGGTCATGGATGTCGCTCGTACGTCCATGATCCATGCGGCTTCTCCCCATTTTCTGTGGCCGTTTGCGGTTCAGTACGCTGCGCATCAGATCAACCTTCAGCCTCGTGTCTCCTTGCCGGAGACCACACCTACTCTGCGGTGGACGGGAAAGGTTGGCGATGCGTCTGTGTTCCGTGTCTGGGGATCTCGAGCTTTTGTCCGCGATGCTTCCGCGGACAAGCTGTCCTCCCGTGCCGTTCCCTGCGTCTTTCTTGGCTTCCCCCCTGACGCACCTGGGTGGCAGTTTTACCACCCTACCTCACGTTGTGTTCTGTCCTCTCAAGATGTCACGTTTGACGAGTCGGTATCTTACTACCGTCTCTTTCCCTACCGCACTGCCCCTCCCCCCCCCCCCGCCACTCTTCCTAGCACCAGGTGCTCCTCTGGTAGGCCCCCTCCCCCCTCAGGGTCCTGCCCCCTCAGGTGTGTCCCAGGTAGACCCTGTCGAGCCTGTCGAGGTAGCTGTCGACTCTGGTGCTGCTAGGGGTGCTGAGCCTGCGGGTGCGGGGCCTGGGGGTGCTGAGCCTGGGGTTGCTGAGTCTGAGGGTGCAGAGCCTGGGGGTGATGAGCCTGAGCGTGTGGAGCCGGTGGTGCTGAGTTTGGGGGTGCTGAGCCTGAGCGTGCTGAGTCTGGAGGTCCTCCGGGTGTCCCGTCGCGGCGGGAGCCCCTCTCTCCGCAGCAGCTTCGTGAGTGGTACGCTCGGCGCTGTCGCCGAGCTGCTGGAGGTACTGCTGGTGCTGCAGCTGCTGGAGGTGCTTCTGGGGCTGCTGGAGGTGCTGCTGGTGCTGGAGCTGCTGGAGCCGCTGGCCCTGGAGGTGCTGGTGCTGGAGGTACTGGCACTGTTGGAGGTCCTGCTGGTGCTGGAGCTGCTGGAGGTGCTGCTGGTGCTGGAGCTGCTGGAGGTGCTTCTGGAGCTGGAGCTGCTGGAGGTGCTGCTGGTGCTGGAGCTGCTGGAGGTGCTGGTGCTGGAGGTACTGGCGCTGTTGGAGGTCCTGCTGGTGTTGGAGCTGCTGGAGGTGCTGGAGCAGCTGGTCCTGGAGGTGCTCGTACTGGAGGTACTGGAGCTGCTAGGGCTGGTGGTGCTGCAGGAGTTGGAGCTGTAGGTGCTGGAGCTGTTCCTACTGGAGGTGCTGCTGGAGCTGGAGCTACTGGAGGTCCTAGAGCTGGTGGTGCTGTGGGAGTTGTAGCCGGAGACCCTGGAGCTGAGGGGACTGGTGCTGTCTCTACTATTTCTGGAGGCGCTGCGCGGCCGCGGCCGTACTACGTTCCGCTCCTTCAGCAGGTTCTTGGTCTCCCGCCTTCTACTGGTCCTACTCCTCCTTTACTGAGTCCACCGCCTGTCCAGTCACCGTCGCAGTTACAGCCAGCCTCTCCACTGCTTGGTCCTTCTCCTTACTCTGGACCGACTAGAGGACTTACTGAGCGTCGTGAGCCTGAGTCTCGTCCTGCGTCGCCTGAGTCTCGTCGTGAGTCGCCTGTTTGCCCTGTTCGCACTGGTCGTCGTGTTCCGCGTCAGCGTCCTCCTCCTGTCCCCGGCACTCACTCTATGACTCTGCGTCCTTCACTGCTCCGCAGCGTGTCCCTCTGCCGTCTCCTCCTGCGTCCTCTCTTCCTACACTTGCTGACCCGGAGTCTGACTCCCTTCGTACTGCTAGTCCTACTGTCACGCGTCTCCTGGCTACTGTTGTCACTGACCCTTCCTTGGAGTCCACTGCTGCGTCTGCCTTAGTTGCTGAGCTTGTCGACTTTGCTGCTCACTGTCGTCTAGACTACGCCGCTAGTCTTGTTGCTGAGTCTGAGTCTGCGTCTGTCTGTCCTCCGTCCGTCGGGGGTGAGTGTGCTCTTGGCACGGACGTCCTTGAGGACAGACAGGAGGAGTTTGAGTGCTTTGCCGCTGCTGTACCTCATCTTGTGTCCATGCTGCTTGCCCCTGAGGGAGACCCGGATGCACCAGACATCCCGACCCCGCGCTCTTACGTAGAGGCGATAGAGGGTCCTTACTCCTCTCAGTGGCAGGCAGCCATGGATGCCGAGATGGCATCTTGGAAGTCCACAGGCACCTACGTTGACGAGGTTCCCCCGCCTGGGGCGAACATCGTCAGTGGCATGTGGATTTTCAGGGTAAAGCGGTCGTCGGGTTCTCCGCCTGTCTTCAAGGCGCGTTACGTTGCACGAGGCTTCAGTCAGCGACAGGGAGTTGACTTCTTCCAGACCTTCTCCCCTACCCCGAAGATGACTACTCTTCGGGTGCTGCTGCACGTCGCCGCTCAGCGTGACTACGAGCTACACTCGCTTGACTTCAGCACAGCCTTCCTACAGGGCAGCCTGCACGAGGAGATCTGGCTGCGCCGCCCACCAGGCTTCACTGAGTCGTTTCCTGCTGGTACCCAGTGGAGCCTCCGGCGGCCAGTCTACGGTCTCCGCCAGGCACCCCGTGAGTGGCACGACACACTGAGGATGACTCTTACTGCTCTTGGTTTTGCTCCTTCCACAACTGACCCGTCGCTGTTTCTACGCACCGACGCCACTCTGCCGCCGTTCTACGTTCTCGTGTACGTAGACGACTTGGTCTTTGCTACTGCTGACACTGAGGCACTCGCCCACGTGAAGTCGGAGCTGCAGAAGAGACACACATGCACAGACCTGGGTGAACTGACAAGCTATCTTGGTTTGCGGATCACCCGGGACAGAGCACAGCACACCATTACCTTGACTCAGTCACACATGGTGCAGCAGGTCCTTCAGCGCTTCGGCTTCACGTACTCCTCGCCACAGTCCACTCCTCTGCCTACCGGTCACTCGCTCTCAGCTCCACCTTCGGACGAGTCCGTAGAGCCGAGTGGCCCGTATCCAGAGCTTGTGGGCTGCCTCATGTACCTGATGACTTGCACACGACCTGACCTCGCGTACCCTCTCAGCCTTTTGGCTCACTACGTGGCTCCCGGCAGGCACGGAAAGGTGCACTGGGATGCTGCGAAGAGGGTGTTGCGCTACTTGTGCAGTACGTCGGGCATGGGGCTCGTGCTTGGAGGACGGGCTCGAGTTGTCCTCACTGGTCACGCAGACGCTTCCTGGGTTGACGACTTGGCTACGCAGCGGTCGTCACAGGGTTACACCTTCAGCCTTGGCTCCAGTTCTGTCTCTTGGCGGTCTAGCCGCTCGTCTTCTGTTCTCAGCTCCAGTTGTGAGGCTGAGATCTACGCTGGGGCCATGGCTGCACAGGAGTTACGCTGGCTCACCTACCTGCTGACCGACTTGGGAGAGGCGCCTCTCTCTCCTCCAGTTCTGTACGTCGACAACAAGGCAATGCTTGCCTTGTGTCAGGAGCACAGACTGGAGCACAGAACGAAGCACATTTCTCTGCGCTACTTCCTTGCTCGAGAGTTGCAGCAGCGTGGTCAGCTTCGTCTTGCTTACGTGGCCCCTCGGGCCAACACTGCTGATGTTTTCACCAAGGCACTTCAGCCTTGTGATCATCAGCGTTTCTGTACTGTTCTAGGCCTTGTATCTACTGTGCCTCACTTGCTTACTTCTTGACTCTGCTTGTACTGTGATCTCTATACATATACCTGCATGCTTACACTTGCTAGGTTGTGATCACTGTACTGCTTGTTCTCCTTTATATAACTCTGCATGTGAGCTGGCCTTGTGGCCATTTGCTTGTGCTCAGAATGCGTGGTGACTTTGTGATCCACCCTGAGCTTACTTTGCCTTTCTTGACCGGTCTTGTGACCTCTTGTTCTCCCCCACTTTGCCTATGGGGGTGTGTCAAACTTATATGCTATAGTCTGTTTAGGCTGTTGTGGGGTAGTTCATATAGGGTACAACACTTTTAGGTTTTCTACTTGTACCCACCTGTTTGCTAGTTCAGTCATTCATTCGTTCACTATTTTGACACAGAGTGCGCGGAATACTTTATAAAAAGGATGTGAAGTGCAGAATGCAAAAAATGATAAAGGAACAGGCATTTATAGGGTCGAAACCGTGCTAGGCGAGGACCTCGGGACGTGGTTGGGTTGGATGTGTCGCGATTGGTGCGGGGTGACTCGGCAGTGGTTCGGGCCGAAATGTAGGCCGAGCCGGAAACTGACGCGCAGTGTTTGGGGCTGTCCTCGCTAGGAGCAGCTTCGGCAGTAATGAATGTATATTCATTACATGAACCCCGCTGCGAAAATGAGGAAAGAAATTATTGCCCAAAGAATTTCGCCTAACCTTAGATCTCTCGCTAGCTTCTCCTCCCCCCACCTCAAGTTCTCCATTTTTTCTTCCAGCTTGTGTTGTTAGTCACAATTCCCAAAGCACCAGTTTCCCGCCCACCTTTCCCATTTTGTCCTCAAGGTTGTTTTTCCACCGCCTTTCCAACCCAATCAGAAAGTAGAGCTCGCGCGCCTCGATGTAGCAGATTGGTGGTGAGAAGTGGGGTACACGTCATACGGAGATTCACTATACAATGGTAGTGAGCTAGATCACGGGGGTTGGCACGAACTACTAGGAGTGATCGTAGCTTTGCCTAGTTCCTTAGTGCTTGGACAATCACAGGAGAAATCGGCAAGAGTTTCCACTAGCAAAGTTGGAATTACATAATTGTTGAACAAGCAATGACAACAATGATTACATCAGGCACCTAGCAACTCTGCAGCTAGCTTGGTCGACCGACAGCACAGCATGGTCGACCGCCTGCCAGCGTTGCGTAGAGGAGCCGCGCCAGCATTGCAAAAAGGCGACCTACCAACATAGCAGATCGACGGTGTGCCAACGTTGCAGCAGAGCGGCTGTCCAACGTTGCCCCGTAGAAGACAGCAGTGCGCACGCTCGCAGGTCTGCGCGGAAGATTGTCCCGACTTGCACTGTTGTGCATCCGACGGCTGTTGTCTGCGTCTGACGAGCCACATCGACTTTGGGATACCAACCCGAAGTCGCCTTCACCATTGCGACCTCGACGGCGTTTGCGTGCCTCCGCAGAACTTGCCGAGAAGGTTACCCGGTCGACCTGGACAACCCCAGGTGCTCTGGTCGACCACCAAGTGCATCTGGTCGACCACCGGGTCCCTCTGATCGACCACCAGGTGCCCTTGGTCGACCACAGCTCCAGTCGCGCTACCCCCTGGTCAACAGACCCCTTCCGTCGACCACAACTGTCAGCTGTTGTCGTCGAGCTCCCCTCGTCGACCGCTGCTCACTTGTGAGGTCAACGGACTGCTCCGTTGACCTCCCAGTCGAACTGCAAGTCGATGGACTGCTCCATCGACCTCCTGGTCGAACTGCAGGTCCTGGTCGACGGCCCACCCGTTGCCCAGACCAGTCAGTTGCAGCTGACGAGCTCCCTGGTCAACAGCAACACCACAGCGGTCCCTTGCAGCTCGACGAAGCCTGTCGAGCAGCTCTCACCTCACGGTGGCCAACAACCAGAACCTGCTACTCCCGTACATCCGACCAAGTCGTCGGCGTTGCCCAAGCGAGGGCGGGGCCAACACTCCACTCCCGTTAACACTCCCCTGCCACGCTCACGCTTGGGCCTCCAGCCCACATGGTAGCCCCCAACCGAACCGAAGACGCCGGTCTTGGTCATGAAGGTGTAAGCTGTTGAAGAGCCCATATGGGCTGAAGCAATCGCCGCTGCTGTGGTACAGGGCACTCAATGGTGTGCTGCTAGGCGCTGGCTGGAAGAAGAGCCAGGTCGACGAGGCGCTCTACTTCAAGGCCAGCGACAACGGAGTGACCTGGTGGGTGCTGGTCTACGTCGACAACCTGCTCGCCGCCAGCAGCAGCCCCGCGATGCTAAAGGAGCTAAAGGAGCTGCTGGAGGCTGCCTTCAAGCTGCGCAAGATGTCGCCGATCATCAAGTACCTCGGGCTAGAGATTGTGCGCGACAGGCCAGCGAGGAAGCTGTGGCTTCACCAGCAGGGCTACACCGACAAGCTGCGCAGGCGCTTCATCGACGAGGAGCAAGGCGGTCGAGTCCCGAAGACGCCGGTCTTGGTCAACGCCTACGCCGAGCTGACATTCGACGACAAGGAGGCGCAGGAGCGCGAGGAGGAGGAATACCGGCAGAAGAAGGTTGGCTCGCTGCATTTCACGGCGACGACGACGAGGCCGGACATCGCGTTCGCCTGCAGCAAGTTGGGGAGCGGCCTCACGGTGAGGAGCGACCAGCATTGGCGCGAGGTCGACCGCTGCCTTGCCTACCTCGCTGACACCCGCGACACCGCCCTGGAGTTTGGCGGTGGACCAGACTCACTTGAGCTTATCGGCTACGTGAGCTTGTGGTCCCGGCTTACGGGACTGAAGTTGTACTACTCCTTGTCGTCGTGTGTGCAGGTTCTGGTTGTTGGCCACAGTGATGACGACTTCGCGCTGAAGTTGATGCTCTTGTTGGACGAAACGACTCGAGGAACAGATATGTTGTCCGCAGCAACTGTCCAAGAACCAAGTGTCTTGCCCGGATGGTTCGCTTTGGGCGATAGCTGCATACATCGGATTAGGCTCCAGTGAGTCGCGGCGGGGAGTCCTTTTGTCGAGTTGGTCTTCTGGTGAGTAGTAGGGTGGTTATCCGGTGATGCAGGTGTCAGAATGTTATTGTTCTCTAGCCTGCAGTGGGGTACTCTATAGCGAGTACAACCCCTTAGGGTTTCCTATATGTATCCTGTTGCTTTCTAGTGAACCCCCTCCTTTGCTTATTCTCTCTTGCCTAGCTAGGGCTTACCTAGCTATGGCTCCTGCTTATGCTTACTATTCTCACATGGTTTCAGAGCACTCACGCTCCTGGCCTGTGGGCCCTACTGCTGCTTCCGCTGCCCTACTCTGTGTCGCGCGCCCCGTGGCGCGTGACCTCCAATTTTTCATCCCGCCGCGCGCTCGGGGCGCGCGGCGGTTTTCTGCCCGCCGTGCGCCCCGAGGCGCGCGGCGGTTTCCTGCCGTGGGGGAGCCCGCGCGCGCCCCGCCTGTCCGTCGCGGCGCCCTGGGGAACACGCGCGGCCCCCACCCTGCACGTCGCGACGCCCTGGGGAGCCCGCGAGCGCCCCTCCCGTCCCTCGCGACGCCCAGGGGAGCCCGCGAGCGCCCCGCCCGTCCGTCGCGACGCACTGGGGAGCCCGCGAGCCCCCCGCCCGTTCGTCGCGACGTCCTGGGGAGCCCGCGCGCGCCCCGCCAGTTCGTCGCGGCGCCCTCGGGAGCCCGCGCGCGCCCCGTCAGGCCGTCGCGGCGCCCTGGGGAGCCGCGCGCGCGTCCCCCCCGCCCGTCCGTCGCGGCGCCCTGGGGAGCAGCGCGCGCCACCCCCCTCCACCCGCCCAGCCCGTCCGTTCTGGCGCCCTGGGGGTCGCGCGCTGTCCCCCCCTCACCATCCCCCGCGCTCCTGCCCCTATTCCACCCGTTTTAGGGTTTTGGGGGTGAGGAGTGTGGGGGTGGCAGTTGTGGGGGTGTCGGTTGTGTGCGGCGTCCCCTCCTCCTCCTCCTCCTTCGTCTCCCACTGCTGCAGCTGTCGCTGAGGGGGGTGGATGTGTGGGAGCCTAGGGTTTAGGGTTTAAGGGGGGTGCTGTGGGAGTGGAGCTAGGGTTTGAGCGGGGGGTGTGTGAGAGGGGCGTGGGGCAGCTGGGGGAGGTTGTGTGGAGGTAGCGGTCGTGTCGCCTGCAGCGCCTGTAGTCCGTCGCCCTTGCTTCGGTAGCCAGTGAGCCTGTTGCACCAGTCGCCAGTGGGTCCGTTGCTCCTGCCGCTCGTCTATAGCCGCGGAGCCAGTTACTCCAGTAGTCCGTCGCCCTTGCTTCGGTAGCCACTGAGTCAGCCGCTCCTGTGCCCGTGCCTCTGCAGCTTCAGTCGTTGCCTCCCATCTTCTCTCCCTCCACAGTTCCTCCTCCTCCTCACTTGCCCACTGTGATTAACTCTAGCTTTGCTCGCTATTGTGAACTCCTGCTCTATACCTGCTTGCTCATTGTACTGATTACACCCCACTTTGGCTATGGGGGTGTGTCAGAATGTTATTGTTCTCTAGCCTGCAGTGGGGTACTCTATAGCGAGTACAACCCCTTAGGGTTTCCTATATGTATCCTGCTGCTTTCTAGTGAACCCCCTCCTTTGCTTATTCTCTCTTGCCTAGCTAGGGCTTACCTAGCTATGGCTCCTACTTATGCTTACTATTCTCACAGCAGGAATCCGTCGTTCTTGTCATGCAGCTAACGATGTTTCTTGTTCCTTGTGCAGATTGCGATGTTGAAGATGTTGAAGGTTGCACTTGACTGGTAGGATGCGCCTCCGTAGAGGTTACTTGACTGCTTGAGGGCCGAAGTTGACGGTGCGGTGTTGTCGACTGCTGCTGATTCGGGCAGTGTGTGCGCGGATGACCGGCCGTCTTGCAAAGATGACAAAACGGTGGGACGTATTGTTGTACTTGTCGGTTGTTGTGTCGGTTGTTGTTGTTGTTGTAGCGTCGTTGAGTATGGAAGGCGAACTCCGGTGCTAATGCTTTCTTCTTGTGTCGTTCTTCGTGCAGGTCCATGTCTTGCTGTTCTGCGTGAATTTCGGCGCAGAGTGCTGCTTCGGAGATCTTTCTGTGAGCTCGAAGAAGTGCTCGAGTGGAGCGCCAATGAGGACCAAGGCCGGCGATGATGACTGTTACAAATGCTTCTTCCGAGATTGACCCTCCGCATCGAAGGAGTCTGTCGCGTAGTCCGTGACAACGGCTAATATAAGCCATTCCCTTTTCACCGGGTTTCATTTCCACTGTTGTCAACTGTGCCATGAGACGACTCTGGTTAACGCTGTTTGTTGCTTGATACAGGCTCTTCAGATGGTCGTATGCTAGCTCGGCGGAGTTGCCGTATCCGCAATAAGACCGGATGTTCTGTTGCTCGTTTGGCGTCAAGTTTCAAAGAAGTATTGTATACGCCATCAGTGACTGATACGTGTATTGCTGCTTGTCGTACTGTGTCCCGTGTGCTGGATATGGCAGGGACCCGTCGAAGAATCCGAGGATTTGTGCGCCCTCCATCATCAGCTCAAATTCGAATGACCAGGCATAGAAGTCTTTCCCGTCGAAGAGTGTTGATGTTTGCAATTTTAGGACGTGTGCGAATTGCGATTGCACCTGAAGTGCGTCTAGTGTCTTCTCTTGTCCGGGTGAAGACTGCGGCTGCGGCGTGAAACTGACAGAGCCGCGTTGAGGCTCATACGGAGCAAAGGTAGGTTGTTGTTGATTTCCGCGCGCGTACGATGAACCATCAAGACTCGTTGGTGTTGCTCTGTTGTTGTTGTCGCTGTTGTTTGATTGCGCAGGAGCTGCTTGCTGGTGTTGCTCGTAGAAGGACATGAAGGAGAAGAACTTCTCCATCATGTTTGGGTCGAAGCCTGCTTGTTGATTCACGGGAGTTTCCGTTGACTCTGCAGCTGGTCTTGTGCCTTCTTCTGTCTGTAGGCCAGAAACTGGAGGTGGAGTAGGGGTGGTGCCGAGAGATCCGTTGGAGGAGCTCCTCTCCTTTTGTGTAGCCATGACTTGTGTTATAAAGAGTTAAAAAAGTGATCTTGTCCTGCCTTGCTCTCATACCATGTTGGGCTGAGAAAAGCCCCTAGGAAATTTCAGGACTAAGATCGGGTGTTGACGTAGAGATGTAATAGCGGAAGCGTTTTAATGAAGAGTTGTCAAGAACCACCTTGTACTGGTGTGTGAGAACAAGATAAGTTGATTATAGCAGAGAATTACAAGGCGGATATGGAAAGTTCTATTTTAACTGTTTTTGCTGTTGTGGTTCGATACAGTGCCGACTCGGGTAACTGCTCTGTAACGAGTCAGTTATGTGCCCTTGCTGTCGCACTGTAAGTTTCGTCAGGTCAAAGGTCGGAGACCTTTGAACTTCGCGCAACCTCCGACGGTTGCCTTGGTTGACTCGAGTGCTTCTTCGTTGTAGTCAGTTCCGTTTTGTGTCGAAGCTTCGATACGACAGAAGCATTATAAATTACTTGTTTCCAATAGCATGTACCGTACCGTATTACCCCGGATAGTAGCGCATATGCGCTTATAATAAAATCAGTTTTTTAAGGGGGGGCGCTTGTAATTGAATATCGGCCATAAGCGCCAATGCTTATATAACGACAAATACAGAAATACAACTTAAACGCACCAAATTGTACATTTCAGTCTCGTAAGTTGAATCGAATCGAAATTTTACAGGGTCCAGAATCAGAACCGCGCAAGGGCGATTTTCTGACGGTGCACAGAGCTTTGGCACATCATTTTTCCCGCGTGCCAATTCATACTGATTGGGCGCGCAACCAGTAGGTCCTCGAAAGTTAAACAAAGTGAAAATGGGGGTGTTGACTCGATAGAAATTTGAAATTCGTTACCGTTTTAATCAGCATTTAAAAATAAATTTTGCATGCGCTTATAATATGTCAGTGTTTTACAGGGGGGGCGTTTATAATCGAATTCCGGCCATATGCGCCATGCTCCAGATAGAAGCGCCGGCGCCTTTAATCGGACGGCGCCTATTGTCAAACATATGTATATCTATGTTATATTTTGGGTAGGCTTAGTGGGGTACACACTGTGGGGTACAACCCCTTAGGTTCATTTTTCCTTGTACCAACCTTCTCGATAGTCGACATCACTCATGCCTAGCTTCTAAGATGGTATCTAGAGCATAGGTCTTTAGGACCTAAGATTAGGGCCCACCGATTACTGCATTACCTGCTGCCCGCGCGCGCCTCGGCTGCACGCGCGTGGCCCTTTTTTTTTTTTTCCCCGTGCGCGCCACTTAAAGCAGCCCGCGCGCAGCTTGTTTTCGGCCCCGCGTGCCACGTCAGTCATATGCGCAGCCTGCCGCCGGCCCGCGCGCCGTGTAAGCCGCCCGTGCGCAACCCGCTTAGGCCCTGCGCGCCGTGTAGCCCGTTTTAGGCCCCACGCGCCGTGTAGCCCGTTTTAGGCCCCACGCGCCGTGTAGCCCGTTTTAGGCCCCACGCGCCGCGCCAGCCGCCCACGCAGCCTGCCGCCAGCCCGCGCGTCGCCACGAGCAGCCCGCAGCTGCGCGCGCTGCCCGTAGCCACGTGCAACCTGCAGCCTCGTGCCTGCTGCCGCCTGCCTGTCGCCTGCCTGCCTGCCTGCTTGCTGCCTGCTAGCTGTCTGCTGCCACCTGCCTGTCACCTGCCTGCCTGCCTGCTTGCTGCCTACTGCCGCCTGCCTGCAGCCTGCCTACTGCCTGCCTGCTGCCGCCTGCCTGCTTGCTGCCTACTGCCGCCTGCCAACTTGCTGCCTGCTGCCTGCCTGCTACGTGCTGCCTGCTGCCGCCTGCCTGCCGCCTGCCCGCAGCCTGCCTGCCGCCTGCCTGCTGCCTGCCTGCCAGCCTGCTTGCTGCCTGCTGCCGCCTGCCTGCCGCCTGCCTGCAACCTGCCTACTGCCTGCCTGCTGCCGCCTGCCTGCTTGCTGCCTGCAGCCTGCCTGCCTGCCTGCTTGCTGCCTGCTGCAGCCTGCCTGCTGCCCGCCTGCCTGCCGCCTGCCTGCAGCCTGCCTGCTGCCTGCCTGCTACCGCCTGCCTGCTTGCTGCCTGCAGCCTGCCTGCTGCAGCCTGCCTGCTGCCTGCCTGCTGCCTGCCTGCTCCTTGCTGCCTGCTGCCACCTGCCTGCTTGCTGCCTGCTGCCGCCTGCCTGTAGCTTGCCTGCTGCCTGCCTGCTGCTTGCTGCCCCTGCCTCCTGCCTCTGCCTCCTGCCTCCTACCTGGTGCTTGCTGCCTCTGCCTGCTGCCTGCTGCCTGCTGCCGCCTGCCTTAAGCCAATATGGCGACGCCTAACGTTCTAGCGTTCGAGCCTGACGGTCGTCCCATCGAGTTCACTGTGTGGTTAGACGATCTCCAGCTGTTCCTTCTGACTGATGCCAAAGAGGGTGTCTCACTGTTCGATTACGTCTCTGGCACTGCCGTTACTCCTGCTGCTGATGCTCCTGCTCTAGAACGCTCCCAGTGGCAGACTCGTGATGCTGCAGCACGCCTAGCTATTAGGAACCACCTGCCGATTTCTGAGCAAGCGCATTTCAGCCAGCACAGAACTGCTAAGACACTGTACGACGCTGTAGTTGCGCACTACTCCTCCCCGGCCACTGCAGCCATAGGTCGACTCATGCCACCGTACCTGTTCCCCGATCTTTCCTCGTTCACCACTGCTGAGGACCTAGTTTCTCACCTACGCGCTACTGACTCTCGCTTTCGTGCCGCCCTTTCAGCCGAGTTCTGCGCCGCAAACCCCCCCCCCCCCGATGTACTTCGCTCTCTATTTCCTCGTCACCCGCCTCCCTGACACTCTTAGCTCAGTCAGGGACCACTTCCTTGCGCTAGACCCCACCACTCTCACTGTTGACGACTTCGAGAAGCACCTCCTCGCAGCAGAGAAGAACATCCTCGCTGTAGGTGCTGCTCATGGCACTCCTCGCTCTCCCCTCTTTGAGGGGTGCTCCCCCTCCCCTCTCACCCCCTCCTACGCCTCCGCAGCTGCTGCTCACGACTACCTTGGTGCTGAGGGGGTCGGAGCTGCTTCCGCTCCTAGTGGGAAGCGTCGCAGGGGCGGCAAGGGTGGCAGGGGCGGTGGGGGTGGCGGTGGAGGTGGTGGTGGTGCAGGCGGCGGGGGAGGTGGAGGTGGTGGGGGTGGTCGTGGGGGTGGAGGCGGTGGAGGTGGTGGTGGGGGCGGCGGAGGCACTGGGAGCGGTGGAGGGGGCAGCAGCGGCGGTGGGGGAGGAGGGAGCGGTAGTGGCATTGGTGGTCAGGGCCAGCAGCAGCCGCAGCAGCAGCAGCAGCAGCAGCAGCAGCAGCAGCAGCAGCAGCAGCAGCAGCAGCAGCAGCAGCAGCAGCAGCAGCAGCAGCAGCAGCAGCAGCAGCAGCATCAGCGTCAGCGCCAGACCCCCACTTCCCAGCAGCTTCTTGACTGGTATGCCGGGCGTGGGGCTTCTGGGGGTCCTGGTCGCTGCCCCTATATCATCCGCACAGGTCCCCGCGCTGGTCGCCAGTGCACAGGTTTTCACACTGAGCAGCGCTGCTTCGCTCGGCTTAGCGACGCCTGGCGCGCCAAGTTTCCTGATGCTCCTGAGTTACCCAACTGGGCAGAATTGCTTAGGCGTGATGTACCTATCTTTGATCTTGACTATGAGGCAATTCTTGCTGCTATGTATGCCTTGTCTGTTAGTGCTGAGGGTGACTGCTACTTGTGTGTGCCGCCGGATCCTGGTATAGCCCCTGGTATAGCCCCTGCAGCACTAGGTGCTTGTGAGTCTACTTCCCTTGGTACTGCGCCTACACAGGCTTTGCACACCTTTACACTTGACTCTGGTGCTTCCCGCTGTTTCTTTTGCGACAGTACCACAGTCACTCCCCTCCCTGCACCTGTTCCTGTCTCACTGGCTGACCCCTCTGGGGGCCCGGTGCTTGCACGGTCTTCCACTGTGCTTCCGTGTCCGGCGGTCCCGTCTCGTTCTCTACGAACTTGGTGAGTAACGCTGTCCTCCAGGATGCGGGGGTTGACACCTTCACCCCTGGCCGGCAGCGTGTGGCGATTTGCACGTGCTCCCAGACTGGTCGCCACCTGGCCACGTTCGCTCGTGCGCCAGGGTCCAGTCTCTACACCCTCACCACTGCGTCACGCTCCACCCCTTTGTCTCCCCAGTTGCACGCGTCTGCTCAGGTAGCTACACAGTGTGAGTGTCGCCGACTGTCGCACGACACTCTTCTGTGGCACCACCGCCTTGGTCACCCCTCCCTGCCTCGCCTACGCAGCATGCACTCCCGCGTCCTGGTTTCTGGTCTCCCCAGGTCTCTGCCTCCCCTCCCTCCCTCGCCTGCGCCGCCCTGCATTCCCTGCGTTGAGGGCGGCAGCGCGCCGCTCCTCACTCCTCCTCGTTCCCTCCCACAGAGGCTCCACTGCAGACTCTCCACCTGGACGTGTGGGGCCCAGCCCGCGTCCGTGGACAAGGCCACGAGCGGTACTTCCTGCTGGTTGTCGACGACTACACGCGCTACACCACGGTCTTCCCCTTGCAGCGCAAGGGGGATGTCCCTGATGTTTTGATCCCCTGGATCCGCGCTACTCGTCTCCAGCTCCGCGAGCGGTTCCAGTCGGACTTTCCTGTCCTGCGTCTGCACTCTGACAGAGGTGGTGAGTTCTCCTCAGAGCTCTTCGCAGCCTTCTGTGCGGAGCACGGCATCCGCCAGACTTTCACGCTTCCGGCCTCTCCGCAGCAAAATGGGGTTGCTGAGCGCCGCATTGGCTTAGTCATGGAGGTCGCTCGTACCTCCATGATCCATGCGGCTGCCCCCCATTTTCTGTGGCCGTTTGCGGTCCGGTACGCCGCGCATCAGCTCAACCTTTGGCCCCGTGTCTCCTTGCCGGAGACCTCGCCCACACTGCTGTGGACGGGGAAGGTTGGCGACGCGTCGCGTTTCCGGGTCTGGGGTGCTCGTGCCTTTGTCCGCGATACCACCGCGGACAAGCTCTCCCCTCGCGCCATTCCTTGCGTCTTCCTTGGCTTTGTCCCTGACGCGCCTGACTGGCAGTTTTACGACCCCGCCTCGCGCCGTGTCTTTGCGTCTCAGGACGTCACCTTTGACGAGTCGGTCCCCTTTTACCGCTTCTTCCCCTACCGCACTGCTCCTCCCCCCCCCCCCCCGCCGCTCTTTCTCGCACCAGGTCCTCCCCAGGTAGACCCCCTCCCCGCGCCAGGTCCTGCTCCTTCAGGTGACTCTCAGGTAGACCCCCCCGCGCCTGCGCCTGTTGAGGTCACTGGTGACTCCGGTCCTGCTGGGAGTGGTGCTGTCCCTGGGGGTGCGGAGCTTGGGGGTGATGAGTCTGGGGGCGCTGAGCGTGTGGAGCCTGGAGGTGCCTCGTCTTGGGGTACTACGTCTGGAGGTGCTGCGTCTGGGGGTGCTGAGCCTGTGTGTGCTGAGCCTGGGAGTGCTGAGCCTGTTTGTGCTAAGCCTGGGAGTGCTGCGTCTGGGGGTGAGTTGCCTGAGGGTTCTGAGACTGCTGTTACGCGGTCTCCTTGGAGTAGCCGTCTTCGTCCGCGTGTGCCCCTCACCTCCCAGCAGCTGCACGACTGGTACGGTCGCCGTCGGCTTCCCACTTCTACACCTCAGGGCTCTCCTACTGGTGGTTCTTCTCCTGGTGTCGCTGGTCCCGGAGGTGCTCGTACTGGGAGTACTGGAGCTGCTGGGGCTGGTGGTGGTGCTGCTGGAGGTCCTGGAGGTGCTGGAGGTGCTGGAGGTGCTGGAGCTGCTGGAGGTGCTGGAGCTGCTGGAGGTGCTGGAGCCACTGGAGGTGCTGGAGCTGCAAGGGGTGCTGGAGCTGCTGGAGGTGCTGGAGCTGCTGGTGGCACTGCTCAGACGCGCCTGTTCTTTGCTCCGCCGTCTCCGTCGTCTCAGCCACCACCTGACTCTGCACTTCGCCAGGTTCTCAGTCTTCCCTCGTCTACTGGTCTTCCGTTACAGCCTGGCTCACCGCTGCCTGCTCCTTCTCCGTACACAGAGCAGCCTGGTGGCCTTGCAGAGCGTCGTGAGCCTGTGTCGCGGCCTGTCTCCCCTGTCAGTTCCGGTCGTCGTGTTCCTCGTCAGTGCCAGCCGGCTGTCTCCGGCCCTCCCCTTGTAGTTCGTCGTCCTTCCTCTCCTTCCCCGCGTGTTCCTCTGCCGCCTCCCCCTGCGTCCTCTCTGCCTGTTGTTGCTGACCCTGCGTCTGACCGGTTTCGTGCTAAGCACTCTACTGTCACGCGTCTGCTTGCCACTGTTGTCACTGACCCGTCGTTTGAGTCTGCTGCTGCGTCTGCCTTAGTCACTGAGCTTGTTGCCCTTGCTGCTCACTGTCGTCTAGACTACGCCGCCAGTCTTGTTGCTGAGTCTACGTCTGTTTGTCCTCCGTCCGTCGGGGGTGAGTGTGCTCTTGGCACGGACGTCCTTGAGGACAGGCAGGAGGACCTTGAGTGTCTTGCAGCTGCTGCGCCTCATCTCGTATCCATGCTGCTTGCCCCTGAGGGAGACCCGGATGCACCAGACATCCCTACCCCGCGCTCTTACGCTGAGGCGATCGCGGGTGAGTATTCCTCTCAGTGGCAAACAGCCATGGACGCAGAGATGGCATCGTGGAAGTCCACAGGCACCTACGTCGACGAGGTTCCCCCTCCTGGGGCGAACATTGTCAGTGGCATGTGGATTTTCAGGGTGAAGCGGCCGCCAGGTTCTCCGCCTGTCTTCAAGGCTCGTTACGTGGCTCGAGGCTTCAGTCAGCGAGAGGGAGTTGACTTCTTCCAGACCTTCTCCCCCACCCCGAAGATGACCACTCTTCGGGTGCTGCTGCACGTTGCCGCTCAGCGTGACTACGAGCTTCACTCTCTTGACTTCAGCACAGCCTTTTTAAAGGGCAGCCTGCACGAGGAGATTTGGCTGCGCCGCCCTCCTGGCTTCACTGGGTCGTTCCCTCCTGGTACCCAGTGGAGCCTCCGGCGGCCGGTCTACGGTCTCCGCCAGGCGCCACGTGAGTGGCACGACACACTGAGGACGACACTTGCGGCTCTTGGGTTTGCTCCGTCGACTGCTGACCCGTCGCTGTTTTTGCGCACCGACACTTCGCTGCCGCCGTTCTACGTTCTCGTGTACGTCGACGACTTGGTCTTTGCCACTGCTGACACTGAGGCTCTCGCCCTGGTGAAGTCGGAGCTGCAGAAGAGACACACGTGCACAGACCTGGGTGAACTGCGCAGCTACCTTGGCTTGCAGATCACCCGGGACAGAGCACGCCGCACCATCACACTGACTCAGTCACACATGGTGCAGCAGGTCCTTCAGCGCTTCGGTTTCACCTGGTCCTCAGCACAGGCCACTCCTCTGGCTACAGGTCACTCGCTCTCAGCTCCACCTTCGGACGAGTCCGTAGAGTCGAGTGGTCCTTACCCAGAGTTAGTGGGCTGCCTCATGTACCTGATGACTTGCACTCGTCCTGACCTTGCGTACCCTCTTGGCCTTCTGGCTCGCTACGTGGCTCCTGGTCGGCACCGAAAGGTGCACATGGATGCTGCCAAGAGGGTACTACGCTACTTGTGCAGTACATCGGGCATGGGGCTCGTGCTTGGAGGACGGGGTGACGTTGTCCTCACTGGTCACTCGGACGCTTCTTGGGTTGACGACCAGGCTACGCAGCGGTCGTCACAGGGTTACACCTTCAGCCTTGGCTCTGGTTCAGTTTCTTGGCGTTCTACACGCTCGTCTTCAGTTCTCGGCTCCAGTTGTGAGGCTGAGATCTACGCCACAGTCATGGCTGCATAGGAGCTTCGCTGGCTCACCTACCTGCTGACTGACTTGGGAGAGCGGCCTCGTTCTCCTCCAGTGCTGTACGTCGACAACAAGGCCGCCATTGCCTTGTGTCAGGAGCACAGACTGGAGCACAGAACGAAACACATCGCTCTCCGTTACTTTCTTGCTCGAGAGCTGCAGCAGCGTGGCCAGCTTCGTCTTACCTACGTGGCCACTCGGGCCAACACTGCTGATATATTCACCAAGGCACTTCCGCCTGGTGATCATCAGCGTTTCTGCACTTTGTTAGGCCTTGTGCCCACTCTTCCTCACTTGCTGTATGCTTTGTTTGTACCATGATTTATATGTATTTCTGCATGCTTGTTCTTGTAAGTAGATTTCACTGTACTGTTGTTGTTACATATATATCTCTGCATGTGAACTGGCCTTGTGGCCTTCTTGCTTGTGCTCAGACTGCGTGGTGACGTTGTGATCCACCCTGAGCTTGCTTTGCACTTCCTGACTGGTCTTGTGACCCTCTGTTCTCCCCCACTCTGCCTATGGGGGTGTGTCAAACATATGTATATCTATGTTATATTTTGGGTAGGCTTAGTGGGGTACACACTGTGGGGTACAACCCCTTAGGTTCATTTTTCCTTGTACCAACCTTCTCGATAGTCGACATCACTCATGCCTAGCTTCTAAGACCTATAACCGGGGCCATGCGGTATCTGATTCTGCTTGGAGTTCAGGGCGTGGTCTGGTTTGTCCTAGGTATTTGTTATTTAGTGCTGTACCGTGTGTTGCTGCACCTTTAGGTTAAGCGATGGGGGATGTATATTTGGATAATCTGATTTACCGTTCTTGATGGTGAAACAACTGAAGTCCCTATATTCTCACAATCTGAGATGTACTAAACCAATGCAGCAGTCTGCGGTGTGTATGTTTGCAGGGGTGGCCTTGCGTGGTTGCTGCTACGGTGCAGCGATGCCATGGCTGTTCATGCCCGGATGCTGGAATCTGGTGGAGGGAAGGCCACTGCACATATCCTGCAGAGATGCCTCCTGCCATAACCACCTCCATTGTATCACAATGCCCTGATTCATCCTTGACACTATTTGTAGCTGAAGTTACGGTACCTCACCACTAGACCAAACTTGTCCAAAAGCCAAAGAAATACCATACACTAGGTAAGATGTTGAACAGCAGCCCCCTGTAAATCACGCTGTACATATGCTATATAATTTGCCAATGTATAACCACTACGCCTGACAGATCCAAATACAGCCTGCCCTGTGTAAGTCCAAGTTAAATTAGATTCATGTTGTCTAGCACTCCTTGCAGAACAGAGAATCATTTGTACGCACTGCTGTAGTTATCTATATTTTCTCCGTGGTTGTCGGGGTGATGGCTCGATATACGCACGCCCTCCGCGCTCCTCAAAATGCCATCCCTGTTCGGCCTCGCATCTCGGCGCCTCCCACAATTCAAACTTCCAAACCCACGCCTCGATTTCGCCATTTCCGTCATTCGTAACCCTAGCTCACCTCGAACTCCTCTCCTCGCCTCTCGTCTCCCCGTTTCCCCGTCTCGCTGTCTGCCTAAACTAGCTTCCATCTCGTTTTTGGTGAAAGCGCTTCGTTGAAACTGCTTTAGCGTCGGCGTTTCACCTGAAAAGTTTTTTAGCATAGGCGTTTTAGCTGAAGCATTTGAATTAAATGGAGGAGTCTGATTTATTGGAGAAAGATCTGATCGACCGCGATAAATTTCGGGGCGGCGATCGACCGCCAGAAGCTGTTGATTCTGGAAAAGATGGCGCGAACGGAATAGCAACGAATAACGAAGACATTGCTATGGCGGACGCTGACGGCGAAGGCCATCTCGAGAACGGCGTTGCGGACGCGACCGACGCGGAGCCGGTCGCTGGACCGACGACTGCGGAGGGAGGAAAAGACGACGAAATGCGAGACGCGGAAGCGGTGAAAGACGACGGCGACGCGAGCGATTGTCGCGCGAATGACGTCGAGCGCGGCAACGCGGCCGCCGCGCCTGACGCAGCTGCGGCGTCGCCGGCAGGTGCGGATGAAAATGCGGATGGCGACGCGACGGATGTTGATGCTGGTGAGAATAAGCGAGCTGACGGCGTGGCTGACGGAGTTGACGGCGAGGGGGGAACGGAGGGCGCGGACGAGGAAGAAGGGAAGAGTGGCGAGGCGAAGGAGCAGCGGACTGAGACGCGCGCCGACGGTGGGGTGAAGGAAGAAACAGAGAAGGCGGAAGAGAAAGCGGGAGAAAAAATGGAGGAAAAAGCGGGGGAGGAAGCGGAAGGGAAAGCGGAGGGGAAAGCGGAGGTGGAAGCGGAGGAGGAAGCGGGGGAGAAAGCAGAGGCGCAAGGGACAGCGGAGGAGAAAGAGGAGGGGAAAGAGGAGGAGAAAGCGGAGGAGAAAGCGGAAGAAATTAAGGAGGAGAGAACGGAAGAGAAAATAAAAGAGAAAGCAGAAGCGGAAGCGAAAGTGGAAGGAGAAGCGGAAGGGGGTGCGGCGGAAGGAGTGGAGGCGGAAGGGATGGAAGCGGCAGGCGGGGAAGTGGCAGCAGAAGGGGCAACGGCGTCCGCGAGTGAAGCGGGTGAGAAGGCCCGCGACGAGGCGGAGAGGGGGAGCGCGGAGGAGGAAGAGGGGAAGGACGAGGGGGAGGGGACGGAGGGGACCGAAGAGAAGGAGGGGGAGGCGGAGAAGGAAGAGGAGGAAGGGGAGGAGGAGGGGGAAAAGGACGGGGAGGGGGAAGGGGAGAAGGAAGAGAAGGGTAAAGAGAGGAAAGCGGGGAAGGACGCGAAGGAGGGGAAGGGCGAAAAGGAAGCGGACGAGGAAAAGGGGCCGAAAGAGGGAAAGAAGGGCAAGGTGGGGAAGGAGGAGGTGCGGCGGAAGCAACGGGAAGACAGGCCCGGGCAGGGCGCGGACGGCAGCGACCAGCGCAAGGCAGCAAAGGGCGCGTCCCCCCATCTCCGCCCCCACGGCACGCCCGCCAAGGCCTCCGCCAAAGCCCCCCCTTCTCCCGCCACCCCCGCGGCTGGCAGGGCCCGCGCGGGGGAGGAGGAGAGCGGGGGGAGCGAGGACGAGGGGGAGTGGGCGCCAGTGGTGCACGAGCTGGTGTGGGCCAAGGTGCGCTCGCACCCCTGGTGGCCTGCGCGCGTGCTCTCCCCCTCCGAGGCCACCCCCCGGGCGCGCGCGCAGCACCGCACAGGACACCTGCTCATCGGCTTCTACGGCGACCAGACCTTGTGAGTGCCCTCGTCCTGCCCGCCCGCGCGCCTTCTGAGCCCCCTGCCGCCCGCCTTGTGAGTGCCCTGCTGCCTTGTGAGTGCCCTGCCGCCTTGTGAGTGCCCTGCTGCCCGCCCGCCTTGTGGGTCCCTGGGTGCTGTCGCAATCACCAATCATTCTTGCAATCACCACTGCTGCATGCGTGTGTGCTGCTGGCTGTGCGCTTGGGGCGTCTGGTTGACGCAGAGGGCGAGCGGACAGAGCAGCCTGAGGGAACCGCACGGGAGGCACCTCTATTGCTATTCCCCCCTCGCCTTATATCCGTCCCTCCTCCCAACCCTCTCCCTTCCGAACCTCCCCGTTTCCACCCCCCTTCCCCCCACAACAGCAACTGGTTGCGCCCCATGGATCTGCTACCATTTGCGGAACACTATTGGGACAAGTCACAGCAGACGCCCATGAAGCTCTTCTGCCAGGCCGTGGCGGAGGCACTGGTGGAGCTGGACGACCAGGTCGCCAAGGGGCTGCTGCACGGCGCCCCGCCCGCCACGCTCGCAGCACAGCACCGCCGCGTCAACCCCAGTACGTGCTAGTCCGCCCTCACTAACAGTAGCTCTTACTTGGGCCGTGGCGGAAGCGCTGGTGAAGCTGGACGAGCAGGTGGCCAGGGGCTGCTGCACGGCGCCAGGCCCGCCACGCTCGCCGCGCAGCACCGCCGCGTCAACCCCAGTACGCCCTGCCGTAGCCTGTCAACCCCAGTACGCCCTGCCGTAGCCTGTCAACCCCAGTACGCCCTGCCGTAGCCTGTCAACCCCAGTACGCCCTGCCGTAGCCTTTCTGCCCCCCTTACCAGGTGTTACTTAGGCTGTCAACCCTAGTATGCGCCAGTCTGCTCGCTGCTTTGGGGCCTTGCCCTGCCGTGACTATGGGCTTATTGCAATCTGTGTGTTGTCTTTCCTCTCTTCTTACCCTGCCTGCTCTCCGTTTCCCACCTCTCTCCGTTCACCTCCTCACTCTTCTCCTCGCCTCCTCACCTCTCCTCTCTTTTCCTCTCCTCCCCTCGCGTTCTCTCCTCCCTCCTGTCCCCCACCAGCCGTCATGCTATCCTACCTGCGAGCCACGGCCCGCAATCCCATCGGCGGGTGAGTTGCACTCGTCCCAACATCGCCCCATGCACCCTCCTCGCCGCACACACGTTGCACCGGCCCACCTAGTCTGCAACCCTCTGTGCCTTTCTCAGTCCCCCCTCTCTGCACTGCACTTGGTCCCTCTTCTTCCTCTTCCCTCCTCTCCCCACACCTTCTCCTCCCACTCCGTCCTCCTGTTTCTCCCCCTCCCCCCTCCCGATCCCCCATCCCTTTCCCCCTTTTCCTTCCCTCCCTCTTCCCCCCACAGGCACCGTGACGCACTGCTGGCAGCAGTGCTGCGGCAGCGGTTCATGGAAGGGGGGGGAGAGAAGGCGAAGGTGGGGCGGGGGGAGCAGGGCGCGCGCAGGCCGGACCTGGGGGAGATGTTTCTGGTGGAGGGGCGCCTGGTGGTGCCCGATGGGGAGGGGGGCGCGGGCGCTGGGGAGGGGGGCGCGGGCGCTGGGGCGGAGGGGAAGAAGAAGGGCGGAGAGAAAGGGGGGAAGCGGAGGGCGCATGTGGAGGAGGAAGAGGAGGAGGAGGAGGAGAAGGAGGAGGAGCACGAGGAGGAGAAGGAGGAGGAAGAGGAGGAGGAAGAAGAGGTGGTGGTGGTGAAAGAGAAGAAGAAGCGAGGGCGGAAGTGGGAGGAGGATGAGGAAGTTGAAATGGGTGAGGAGGAAGAGGAGGAGGACGAGGAAGATGGGAGGAGGAAGAAGGGGCGCAAGGGCAGGCAGAAGGGCGGAAAGAGGCGTGGGAGGAAGAGAAAGCACGAGGAGGACGAGGAGGAAGAGGAGCAAGAGGAGGAGGAGAAGGAGGAGCAAGAGGAGGAGGCGGGGGAGGAGGAGGCGGGGGAGGAGGAGGGTCTGAAGCGGAGGAAGAAGAAGATGAGAAGGCGCAAGTCGGAGGGGGGGGCTGGCGAGGAGAGGGAGGGGGAGGAGGGGAAGCGGCGGAGGAGGAAGAAGCGCGTGGTAGACGAGGAGGAGGGCGCGGAGGGGGCTGCAGGGGAGGAGGGAGCAGCGGACGAGGGAGCAGGGTGGGAGGAGGAGGAGAGGGCTGGAGCAGGAGTATCGGCAGGGAAGAAATTGGGGGAGGGAGAGGCGAAGGAGGGGGCGGAGGGGGCGGAGGAGCAGGGTGGGGAGGGCAAGTCGCCTGTGCAGTCGCCGCTGCGCTCGCCTGTGCAGTCGCCTAGGGCGGGTGGAACGGGGGGGCGGGGCAAGGGGCGGCCGAGCAACGCGCACAAGTGGGCGGTGGAGATGCAGCGGCTGGGCATCAAGGCTGCCGCTGAGAGCGCCCGCGACGACCTGCTGCGCCTCGCCAGGAGCCCGCTGGAGCTGTGCGTGTGAGGGGGGGGAGGAGGGGGGTGATGTGAGTGGGGGAGGGGGCATGTAAGTAGGGGCAATGCAGCATGTGGACGTCAGCACTGCATGGAGGCATGTGAGCACGTCAGCACTGCATGGAGGCATGTGAGCACACATATCACATGTCTCTCCTTTCATGTCCCGCATGTGCCTTTATCCCCCACCTGTCTGTCACAGGGCGGATTTGAGCGAGTCACTGAAGCCCGTGGCAGCATGGCGCCAGCACACCTTCTGGTTCGCCCGCTCGCACAAACCAGCACCGGCTGCAGCTGCTGCTGCTGCCAGCAAGGGTACGTGTTTCCTTTCTCCTCTACCCCCTTCCTCTTTCGTTGGTCGCTCGCTCCCTCCACCCACCACCCCGTCGCTCATTACTGTGCGCTCCTCTCCTTACCTTGCCGTCGATGCTGTCCTCCTCTTCTGCACGCCCTCTGTCCGCCCGCCAGGCGAGGCAAAGAAGGCCCCAGCAGGCAAGGCAGGCCCAGAGGCGACGGGTGAAAAGATAGCAGCGGTGGAAGAGGCGCAGAGAGAGGTGGGCGCGGAGGGAGGCGCGAGGGTGGAGGCAGAAGGGAAGGCTGCGGAGGAGAAGACGCCTGGCGAGGGTGCTGTGGGTGGCGCTGGGGGCGAGGAGGAGGAGAAGGGGAAGGAGGAGGAAAAGGCGAAGGAAGAGGTGGGTGGTGGTGAAGGTGCTGGTGAAGGTGCTGGTGACGATGCTGGTGATGGTGCTGGTCCGATGGAGGTGGAGGGAGGCAAAGAGAAGGAGAAGGAAGCGGGTGAGGAGGAGGAAAAGGGAGGAAAGGAAGGGGTAAGTGGGGAGAAGGAGCGTGAGGGTGAAGGGGCGAAGGAGGAGATGAGTGAGGGGGAGAAGAAGCAAGGCGAGCAGGTGAAGGAGAAGGGAGTGGAGGAGAAGGAGGAAGAGGGACTGGGAGTGATAACGGGCGAGGTGGAGGAGGAGGACAGGTGGGAGGAGGAGGCGGAGGAGGAAGAGCCGGTGCCGCGACCGCCACCCCCAGCGGCACCACCACGCAAGGCAGCAGCAGGGGCCGCAGGGGCAGCAGCAGGAGGGGAGGAGGGGGCGGGGGCGGCGGTGCGGCCGAGGGGGCGCACCAAGGCGGAGGTGAAGGCAAGGCGGCAGCAGCGGCTGGTGGACACCCGCCCTGGCAGTGAGAGCGAGGGGGGCGAGGGCGAGGAGGAGGAGGACGGGCGCAGCGATGACGAGAGGCCTGTGGCAGCAAGGGGCCGGGGGCGTGGGCGCGGGCGGGGGTCGAGAGGAGGGAGGGGCGGGCGCGGCAGGGGAGAGGCAGGAGGGGAGGCAGGGGGAAGAGAGGGGGTGAGTTTAACTGGGAGGGGGAGGGGGAGAGGGAGGGGGAGAGGCAGGGGCAGAGGCAGGGGGCTAGGAGGCGAGGGAGGAGGGATGGAGGGCGGAGGGGTGGAAGGGGGGGAGTGGGAGGGGAGGCAGCGCGAGGGAGGGGAGGCAGGGCAGGAGAGGGCACTGCGGCAGCGCAAGGCGGGGGTGCCCGCGCGTGTGGAGGGGGACGCTCTGAGCCCAGAGGGCCGGCGGCGGTCGCTGCAGCAGCTGGCCGCTGCTAAGAGAGAGGCGCGGGGCGGGGCAGGCGCTGATGGTGAGTGCAAATAAGGGAAGGGGATGGTGGAGGGGGTGCCTGGTGGGCGTCAGTGTGTGTGTGTGTGTGTGTGTGTGTGTGTGTGTGTGTGTGTGTGTGTGTGTGTGTTGATGAGGCGCTCAGCCCTTGGTAGTGTGTGTTGAGCTGACTGCACACACACCTGTGTGCTCTCTGCCCTGGCCTGCCTTGCATTGCCTCTCTCTTCCGCCTTGCCCCCGCGTGAGCTTGTCTCGCCTGGTAGCACGCCACACGGCACACGGCACCTCTACCCCCGCTCCATCCCCTTCCCCATTCCCCACCCTCTCGCTCTCTCCCTCTCCCTCCCTGTTCCCCCACTTCCTCTGCCCCTGCCCTTCTCTCCAGAATCGCCCCCCCATGCGCTAGCGCTGACAACACAAGATGCCACGTCAGTCCCACCTGGATGGCAGCAGGTGCGTGTTGTGCTCTTTCTGTGGCGCGCTGAATTGGTTGTTGCATGATGTGGCGTGTGGCATGGCATGGTGTGGCATGCTGTTGCATGGTGTAACAGCGTGGCATAGTGCGGTGTGGTGTGGGATGGTGGGGTGCGGGATGGTGTGGTGGTGTAGTGGGACGTGGATGGAGATGAAGCAGCAGAGTCTGTTCAATACAATATCATGGTGTATCTCATCCTTGGATCATGCATTCCCTTACATCTCTCTCTCACCCTCCACCTCTCTCTCTCTCTCCCGTCCCTCACTCCCACCCCTAAAGCCCCACTCCCATCCCCAGCAGCAGCAGGGGCAGGGTCAGCTGGGTTGGCAACAGGGCTGGCAACAGGGCGGGCAGCAGAGCGGGCAGCAGCAGCAGCAGCAGCAGGGGGGCGGGCAGCAGCAGCAGCAGCAACAGCAGGGGGGCGGGCAGCAGCAGGGGGGCGGGCAGCAGCAGCAGCAGCAGGGGCAGGGCGGCGGGGGCCAGCAGGTGCTGAGCATGCGCTTCCCAAAGCTCATGCCGGCGCCCTCCGTGGCGCAGCTGCGCGCCACCTTCGCTCGCTTCGGCGCTCTGCTGGGTGCCAAGCTCATCAAATACCAGGGCGTTGCTGAGGTGAGGGGGAAGGGGTGTCGCTGCGGTGAGGGGGAAGGGGTGTCGCTGCGGTGAGGGGGGCGTTACTGAGGTGAGGATTGGGGGGTCGTCGCCAATGTAACTGGTGCTCTTTTCCAATCGTGCCATCCCTTCGCTCCCACGCAACCATGCCCCTGCCCGTCCCGCAACCCCTCCCCTCCTCCCATGCGCGGAGGCGGTGTTGAGGACCCATCATGAGCCACAGCATGTTTGAGGTGCCTCAAAAGTCATCTCCCCAACCGTCCCCCCCCCTTCCACTCGCCAAGCGCCAGGTGGTATTCGAGGACCCGTCGTCAGCCACAGCAGCCATGCCCCCCTCCCCTCTCCCCTGCCCGTCCCCCATCCCCTCCCCCTCCCCCTCCCCCTCCCCCTCCCCCTCCCCTCCCCTCCCCCTCCCCTCCCCTCCCCTCCCCTCCCCTCCCCCCACCATGCGGCAGGTGGTATTCGAGGACCCGTCGTCAGCGACAGCAGCGATGCACGAGGCCATGCACGGCTCCTCGCTCTTTGGCTCATGGGACGTGCAGTTCCGCCTCCGCCCCTACACCGCCTCCGTCAGTGCCCCCCCCCTCCCCCCCTTCCCCTTGCTTGCTCTCGCTCTTCCTTTCCTCCGCTCTCCTCGCCTCTCTGCTCCACGCTTCCATTGTTTCCTCTCAAAGGTCGTCCATGTCACTGCTCTCTGCATTCCGCCCTCTGCCTCTCCACATGCACCTCCCCTCACCTCCCCCTTTGAACCACCTCGTCACCTCTCCTCTTCACGTTCGTCTCCTCTCTCATCTCTCTTATTGCTCCCTGCTCCTCTCCCCTGCCCCCTCTTCCCCCCTCCCCTTCTCTCCCGCTACCAGATTGACTCTGCAGTCCCCATCAGGCCCACATATCCCTCCGCCCACACCCCCCCACCCTCCGCCCACGGCCCCCCTCCCTCCGCCCGCACCCCCCCTGCGCGCCTTCCCCCCGCGGCCTCCCCTGCCCCCACTCCCCCGCGTGCCCTCGCCCCTCCTCCGGCTGGTGCTGCCCTCGTGCCCGCCGCCGCTGCTGGCCGCCTCACGCCCTCCCAGCGCCACAGCCTGGTGCGTGCCAATGCGTGCTGTCGCTTGGATCACCGTCTCACTGCCGTCACTCGGGCACACCCGTGTCTGTTGCTATCCTTCAGACACCTCTCTTCACTCCTTTTCTCTCTCTCCTCGCTCCCCACCGTTGCCTCTCACCGGATTCCCCCCTCGTCTCCCTCCTGCCAGCAACTCATTCATTCCACCCTCTGCTTCCCACCTCCACCTCTGCCTCGCCCCTCTCTACACTTCTCCTCTCCTCCTTATCTTCTCCCCACTCGCCTCTTTCCCCCGCCCTCTCCCTCCCCTCCCTCCAGGCGAATCCAGCGCAGGCAGCGCAGAGGCCGGGCAGTGCAGCCTGGATGGGCACGCCCACCACGCTGGGTCCGTCCACGCGCTCGCTGCTGCCACGCTCCGCCCTCGTGCTCTCCAAGGACCCGCGCCGCCAGCAACACGCCCCCGCCGCTGCCGCCACTTCTCCTGGCGCTGCTGGTGGCGGGGGGGGTATGGGCGGGGGGGGTATGGGCGGAGGGGGTATGGGCGGAGGGGGTATGGGCGGAGGGGGTATGGGCGGAGGGGGTATGGGCGGACAGCAAGGCAGGGAGGGGTTGCCTCCTGGGTTTGCAGCAGGGGCTGGGGGAGCGGGGGATGCAGGAGGGGATGGGGGAGCAGGAGGCGGCGATTGGTGGGATGCACAGGACGCCCTCCCCACGCCCCCTGTGGAGCCCACTCACCCTTCACAGCCATCCGCACCCCCTCCCACACACCCGCCCGCCGCTCCACCTTCCCTCCCTTCTACCCCTGCCCCTCTGCCCACATTCTCCCCTGCCCCTGCTGCTGCCACTGACGGCGCTGCTGGTGCCATGGTTGCTGGTGGAGGGGCCGTGGAAGGGAGTGGGCAGTCAGGGGGAGCAGGGGTGGTGCCGGACATAAAGCAGAGCATGTTCAGCCTGCTGAGCAAGGTGCAGGCCATCGTGTCCCAGCCCGAGGGGGAGGGGCGTGCGGCACAGGGGGCAGACGCCAATGCGTGAAGCATGTGGAAGGCTACGGGGTCCTCATGCTGTGCAACAACGACCGCTGTTGGATAACCCGCTGCTGCCATGCCTCTCACACTTCTCCCCTGCTTCCGCTGCTCTCTAACTCCTCTGCTCGGCTCGTGCCGGACCGGAACCCCCTCCATCTCGCTTTCTGCTCTCTCCTCTCCTCCCTGCTCCTGCCGACTGCCCACTGCCCACTGCCCACAGCCGTGTTGTGTGGCCCCTCTGGTGCCCCCAGTGTGTGCAGTGGGCACGCTGCCGCTTGTCACATGTGCGCTGCCTTAGTACCTCATTAATCACAGCCTCTCATCACTCTGCCTGCCCTTTAGTGCTGTGGCTCACTGCGCTTCCCTGTGCCAGCCTGCCAGAACACTATGCACGACGTGCACTTCCCTTAATGGATTCTCTAGTAACTACTAGCGCGTAATCTACTAGTAGTGTGTAATGTGTGGTGGTGGTGGCTTGCATTTCATGTGGATGTGGCTGTGTGCACGTCGCATTCTTCAGGTGTGCTGAGCGCATGGGTCTGCTCTAAAGATTCTTCTCGTCTTGTTCTGCTGATTTGGGCATTCTGCTGACCTCCTTTTACTTCCACCTAACAACTAGCTGCACTTTTTTAACCTACTTAATTGCACTGTGTAGAGCAAAGAGTTTTGTTGCAGTGAAGCACCTGTACTGTACAAGGCAATCTATACGTGAATGGGTAGACAATCCGTCTGAATTGAAATTGTGTACACAAGCTGTATTAATGTACCAATAAAATCGCTGTTCCAAGCAGAGATGGTGTCCCAAAATGGCAAATTGTTATGCCATCACCATCACTTCACACTAGACAAAGCATGTGTTCACCATGCAACAAAAACAAGTTGCACATAAGAATGCTGCTTTCACAGCAACGAATTAACAACACAAAAGGTGGTTGCTCCCAGCGAGGCATGAGGTGAGGACGACTCAGGGGAAGAGGCGGACGTGCTGGCGCGGCACCACAGCCGAGTCGAGAGCGGCGGGCGGGGGGAAGGCGGGCGGGGGGAAGGCGGGCAGGGCGTGGGGGTCTGCTGGGTGGTGCTGGTGGTGCGGCAGGTGTGGCGACACAAGTGAGAGGAAGGTGAGCGGGCCCCACCCCTTCTTGCCCATGGCTGCTGCTGTCGCATCCTGCACCCCGCACAGGAGGAGGGGGGGAAAAGAGAGGAAAGACCTTGTTTAAGGTAAGCAAAGGAGGGCATGATAAGCAGGGAGAAGAAAGGACCAACGGGAAAGCACGACGGGCCACAAACAGACTCGTGAAGTGCCTCGATCAGGGGCGTGGAGTGGGAGGAGTGGACGGGGTAAGTGGGGCGAGCAGCAGAGAGCAGAGCGAGGAGGGAGCAGGATGACTGACCTCGCTGGACAGCCGCTCGGGCTTGCTGCGTTGAGGCGACCGCATCCCACGATTATTATGCGCCCTTCCTGCTGCGGCGGCGGCTGCTACAGCAGCATGCCCCCCCAGCTGTGCCTCTATCTGGGCCTCTATCTCAGCCTGCGCCTGTGCCTCCGCCTCTGCTTGCGCCTGCGCCTGTGCATGCGCCTGTGTATGCCCCTGTGCCTGGGCGTGCACGTGGGCGTGGGGTATTCTGCCGTCCCCGCCAGCGCCGCCAGTGCTGGTCGCGCCCGCCTCGGCCATGGCGCTCACGCGGAACGGCAGGCCTGTCAGCGCCACGCGCCCTGTGGGCCCCGCATACAGCACCCCCGCCCCACCCCCCGCCCCGCCCCTCTGCTGCTCCGCCGCCCCTGGCGCCGCTGCTTCCGCGCCTGGCGCTGCTGCGCCGGGAGGCGCTCTGGTTGCGCCCGCGGGGTCGTTGGGCGCGTTGCTGCGGTCGCGCGCATTGGTGGCATTGCCCGCCGCCAGCCGCTGCTGCTGCTGCTGCAGCGCCATCAGCTTTTGACCCACCTCCGCCGTCACACCCGCCCTCATCGCCGCCAGGTGCTCCTGCCCCTCTTGCGCCTGCCGCTGCTGTTGTTGTTGCTGGTACTGCCGCAGTTGCTGTTGCACCAGTACGGGTACGAACTGCGTTTCATCTTTCACTCTTCGGAACATTGTAGATGGGAACGGCGTGTCATCTCCCCACACGTTACTGAATCCGCGCTTCCCCAGCACTCCCCCGCCTTCCTTTCCCGCCGTGCCCCCACCGTCCTTCTTCGACCCTTCCGCCTGCCTCCCCTCCGCCACTTTACCCCTCTGCGCGCGCACGCCATCGGCGGGGGCGGGGCGCGGGGCAGAGGGGAACAGTTGCAGTTCCACCAGACTCGACACGCGCGCGGACGGGGACAGCCCTTCCGCCGTCCCGTGCCCGGCTCCCCCGCCCTGCCCGCCCAGAACTGCCGCCCAACGCGGCAGCGCCGACGTCGCCCCGCCCACGTTCCCCTTCCCCGCAGCCGCTTGCTCCGGCGCCCCCGCCGCAGGGGGACGCGTTCCCTTCTCTTCCGCCGGCACGTCCTTGGGGAACGGCGGCTGCACGCCTTCCGCCTGCATGGCGTGCGCGGCGGCGGCGGCGTCCCCCGCGAGAATGGCTTCCGCGGCCTGGATGGTGGCGGGGGAAGGGAAGTACGGCACCATCTGGTCGTTCCACGGGACCACGCCTGGCGCAACCCCGCCCGCACCGCCCCCCCCGTCCGCGCCGTCCGCCCTCCCCGCCGCCAGTTCCGCCGGGTCTCCATCCGCGACTTGCTTTTTCGCCTCCCCGCACTCCCCCTCCGCCGGTCCTCGCGCTGCCTTCCCCGCCCTGTCCGCCGCCATCACCGCCGCCGCCGCCGCCTCCATCTGCACGGCCAGGGGGAGCTCCTCCCCGCCTACGCGCACCCCCTGCGCCTCCCCCTCCCCGTTATCCGCAGGCCCGCGCCACGGCCCGACCCCGCTGGCGGCGGCGGAGTCGCACGACGCGCTGCGCGCCAACCCCCCTGCGCCGCCCCTGGCGCTGGCCGCCAGCGTGCTGTGCGACGCGGCGGGGGCGGAGGCGCCGTTGGCGCAGCTGAGCTCGGGGCGCACGAGCGCGGTGTGCACGCGCATGGGCAGGCGGTGGTCGGGCGCGCGCGAAAACGCGACGAGCACCTCCTCCGTGTCGCCCAGCCCTTCGTCGCACCCGTTGGCGGCCGCCGCCTTCAGCGCCGCCTCGCGCTGCCACATCGTATCCACCGCCTCCTGCAGCCGCTGCCGCGCCGTGAGCACATCAAGCACCGGCCGCGGGTAATTCGCGCCGAGCTCCACCCCCGCCATGCGCAGCACGACGGGCGGCGCGTCCCACGGGTGGTGGATCCAATCCGTGGGCACGCGCGCGAGCTCGGGCACCCAGCGCCGCACATACTCCCCCTCGGGGTCGAAGCGGTAGCCGTCCTCCTCGGGATCGTCCATGCGATCCAGCTCGTGGCCGTCGGGCAGCGAGCCGCTGATGTACTGCCAGCCCAGCACGTCGGCCTCGAGATCGGCGTCGAGCAGCGTGTCCCAGAAGTACTTCATGCCCCACCGCCACGGCAGCTGCAGGAACTTCACGCAGAACGACGCCACCACCACGCGGATGCGGTTGTGCAGCCACCCCGTCGCCCACAGCTCGCGCATGCCCGCGTCTACCAGCGGGTACCCCGTGCGCCCCTGCCGCCATAGCTTGAACATGTGCTCGTCCACGCGCCACGGGAAGTGCTTGAGGTTCGCGAGGAGAGAGCGCTCGTGCGTGAAGGGGAAGTTGAAGGAGAGGTAGCGCGAGTACTCGCGGAAGCCCAGCGCGCGCACGAACTGCGCCACGCTCTCCGCCGCGTGCGGCAGCCCGTCCTTCTGCCACGCGACGCTGAGGCGCTGGCACTCGTGGAAGATGCGGCGCGCGGAGATCTCCCCGAAGTGCAGGTGCGGGGAGAGAAGCGACGTCGTCGCGCTGTCCGCCTTGCTGCGATTCGCCGCGTACTCGAGCAGCGGCCCGTGCAGGAACGCGACGAGCGCGCGGTCCGCGTTGGTGCAGCCGGGCAGCCAGGCGCGCGCGAGCAGGTCGTTGCTGGGGCGCTCGTCGTCCGCCTCGAGCCCCAGCAGGTCCACCGCCACGCTCCGCACGAACCCCAGCGGCCCGCACAGGCGCGCGGGCGCGGGGAGAGGCGGGTCGGGGCGGGAGGGGCGCGGGTGGTGCAGGCAGTGGCGCCAGAAGGAGCGGAAGGTGGTGAAGGCCTTGCCGTGGTCGTCGAAGATCTCCCAGGGCTCGAAGAGCAGATCCGCGTTGAACGACCGCACCACCACGCCGCGCCGACTCAGCTCCTGCTTCACGCGGTGGTCGCGCACCAACGACGCGGGGTCTGCGCGCACACGGGGGACCGGGGGGTGGGGGGTAATGGGGGCGGGAGAATGAGTGAGGGAGTAGTACGAAGGATCCGAAAGGTGGGTAGCTGACGAGTGTGTGGACACGGGCAGCATGCCACGGAGGTACGGGAAGGAAAGGGTCAGATTTGACGGGAAAGAGATATAACGAAGAATACGAGTCGGAATCCGATGCAATGGGAGCACGTTGAGCTGGGTAAGGGACAAGGCGGAGAGAAGGGGGGCCGAAGGGCGGGGCGCAAGGCAGGGTGCAGGGGCGCAAGGCAGGGCACAGGGACGGGCGCAGGGCCGGGCGCAGGGCCGGGCGCAGGGAGGAGCGGGGCGCGCACCGTAGAGGTGGTTGTAGAAGACCTGCGTGGCGCCGGTGGCCGCCATGACTTCCAGCAGCAC
>CANJKZ010000215.1:7500-42500 GCA_947471745.1 Closterium sp. Naga37s-1 | reverse complement strand
AAAATGATGACAGTCGTATAAACTTTCAGAGAGATGAGATGGCTACACGTATGCACAAATTCTCAACAAAGCGATGCCTACCCGCCGTTTCCGCCAGCCCTCTTTCTCCGCTTCGGTCATTTCGACCGATGCTCGAACGGCGACTCCACGCCGGCTGGCGTGATCTCGACGGCGTAAGAGGCCACCGTCGATACGCGTGGCGCCGGAAAACGAGCACCGCCTTGATTGCGAGACCTTTACTGCGCCGTCAGTGGCGTATCGAATGCCATTTGCTGTTATTGACGCATGACACGACGCTGATGCCATGGCGACGACGACTTTAACAGCAACCTAGAATAGAAATGGTCACTTTCTAAAGAGTATCCAGTATTATTATCGGTTTCACGGAACGAACACCTAAAACTTAAATTTAGTACTGCCCTGGACGGTGATCAGAGACGCCAGAGCACAAGTGGGCAAGTGCTGAGATGCTGGCGGAGCTCAGGGAGTGGATATTCTGAATGGATGAATGCATGTCAAGTGAAGAGTGAAGGCAGAGTTGGCTGCAAGGACGCAAAAGGTGGAAGGCGGGGAGAGGACAGGCGGAAGGAGGGTCGGCTCGCGACGACTTCGCGAGTTGGCGACGACTCGACGAAGACTCAACGACGGTCGTCAGAGCGGCAAACCAAGCCGTTGATGCAGGGATATGGGCAGCCATTTGGCACCTGCTCGACGTGGAAAGTGCAGCGGACAGATGGCGCGGTCTGCTATGCCAACAGCCGCGAGCTCCTGGATTATGGGGAGGGAAATATCTCCCTCTGCAGCAAGACCCGATGTGCCTGGCGGGTGCTCCGCCTCGTTTCCTTACAATACCGTATGTACACGAAGGTAGGAGGCTACCGGGAATATGGAAAAGCGTTTTGGAAATACTTAGTTTCTACTGTCAATAATATCACATCTGTTGGGCTGAGGAAATAGCCTTAGGATCTTTTAGAGTTTAGTCTCTGTAAAGTATTGCAGCGGAAAACTTGAATTCATGTGCTGGCAAATTGTGAGAACAATGATTGATCATTTTACTTTACCATCTGGGAGGCTAGAAAGACTACTGTACTGGTATGCTAAAACAGCTTGCTACATAATGGGTTAAACTACACATATTGGAGGTAGTTAGGTGTGTCATTTGTCTTTCGATTTAAGAATGTTGCGACATGCGTCGAGGCAATTTCTTGGTATAAGGCTGAGGCACTTCTTGTAGTCACTGTTTTGGCTCGTTGGAAAGGCCTGAAATAAAACCAAACAATGGCAGGGTCACAAATCAAAGAGTAAATAGCCAACCTGATCTCGCTACTAATCAAGACACAATCCACCATAAGAAGCAAAAGGCAGCAGCACCATAAGCTCACCTTGTCACACGCCTCACTGACTGCCATTTGGCACGCCTCGCTGCAGAGGTGCATGCGATCAGCCAGGGATGCGTCCTCCCTGCCAGCAGCGGAACAGGCACAGCAACAAGCAGGGCAAGGTGAGGATCCCACATTAGGCTGAATGCATACACGATGAATAAGCAAGAGGAGACACACACGGCAAGTGGAAGAAAGTGGGTAGCAAAGCACATGTGAAACGAAGGCACGGATAAAGTGTGTGAGCGTGAGAGTGCGGTACGCACTTGCACCGCTTGGTGCGGAAAATCTCCTGGTTTCCCACCAGCTCACAACAGAACTCTATCACCTCCGCCTTCTTGTCCGCCTGAAGCAGAGAGCACAGCAGCAGGCGGCGGGAGGGATGCAGTGCGAAGCGTGCAGCGCAGGTGCATGCGCGCAGGCGAGCCAGTGGAGCAGGCGTGGGGAGCAAGGGGTGGTGCGCAGATGGACATGAGGAGCAGCGATTGGGGCAAAGCGAGAGGGGAGGGGAGGCAGGGAGGGGCGCAAGGGGGGACGAGAGAGCAAGGGGAGGGGAGGTGAGTGAGGACGCACGCTAGGCATCGCTCCCAGAGCTCCATGCCGTTCCGCTTGTGCGCGTCGATCTCTATGCACCGCCGCACCTCACACCCCTGCTCCACACGCAGGGCAACGGGCAATGGGCGGGCGGCACAAAGCCGGACACGAGGGGGTTAGAGGACACAGGTTGCCACGGGCATGAGGACGCGGAGGGGAGGGAGCTGCAGTGAGCACTAGCAAAGTATAGAGCAAAATGACTTGCGACGTATATTTTAGAAAGAGGACAGAAGCATGGTTTTGGGGTACCGATTTGATGAGCCAAAGTGGACAGATATGCTTCATGGATCACAGAAGCACGGCATGGGACGACATGGCATGGGACAGCACGCCACTGCACGGCACGGCATGGCACGGCGCAGCAGCGCACAGCAGCGCGTGTGTGGCGGGCGCACCTCGGCGGCCTTCTCCATGGCGCGCAGCTGCTCCGTGGTGGGCAGCCCGTGCTTCCGCGCGTACGCCACGCGCGACGAGTACCCCACTATGCCGCGCGCCGGCACCAGCGCGTTGCTCGTCTGTCGGGGGAAAAGGGCAGAGGCAGAGACGAGGGGCAAGAGCTAATGCAGGAGAAGGGGGAAGGATCGTAGCGCTGGGTCGGAGGGGACTAGACAGCCAGCAGTATGTGCGGACCTGGCGATGAACGGACTGCTGCGCACCGTTTGATGACCTCATAGTTGCCGTTTACTGACGTCATACCTGCCACTTGATGACGGCCTCCTCTGTTGCCGTGCCGAAGTACCCCGACGGCTCCTCGTAGAGCAATCCCTGCCACGTCGGACACGACCACAGGCTCTTAGCGACACGGCCTGGTACAGGCTCTGAAAACAAGCGAGTTAGAAACGAGTAGGACGCGACGCGGTGCATCAGCGCATGCACGAAACCGATTCGTCGCGACGACCAAACGCTGTTCTAAGCGCGCACCCCCGTGCCCTCTGGTCTGCATGTCTGCATGGTCTGCATGGTCTCTATGTCTCTACGGGCTGTATGGGCTGCAGGGCGCACCTCGGTGCGAAGGTACTCCTGCAGGCAGCTGACGTCACCGCCGTAGCTGCCGCGCTTGAGGTCGCGATGGAAGTAGCACGCGCGCCCGCCCGCCACCTCGTCGCCCTCCCCCGACGCCATCCTCGCGCCCTCGCGCCCCGCCCTGCTCCGCTCGTCGCGCTACAACCGGAAACTTCTTTCTCCGGCGGGCTAACAACGGCAAAGCGGTACGTTACACGCGCCGTCCTATCGCCATAACCGCGGGGAAAAGCACGAGCGTTGATCGAGCCTGGGACTAGGAGCCTAGAATTTGAAGCTGCTTCAGAAATGACGAATTCGAGAGCTGTGAGGCGGAGTAGACCAGAGAGGGGAGGAAATGACGGATCGCCCTGTTTTCAAGTTTCCGATTCCTTTGGGCAGTGGCTTTGACACCGCCTTGCTTCTCCGCTCGCGTCCGATTCCTTGGGGCAGCTGATTTCGACATTTCCAATTTCCTGTGACCAGGAAAATTCTGAAATGTACCTGGTTTTAGTTTAGTGGCCAGTGGAAAAAATAAACCCCTCTCGGATTGCTGGCCATTTGGGAGGCATCAACCCTAAACACCTTGCCTCATGGTGTTTAGGGTTGATGCCTCCCAAATGGCATGCCCTCCATGAGGGGTAAATGTTTTTTTGTCCCGAGGTTCTCGTAATTGACGCGACGATTCAATTTATGATAACCCAATAAATAAACAAAATATTAGTCTCTGGACTCAAAAAGGGGCAATAGCATAGATAACTGACCGAAGGTATCGGAATCGAGCGCGAAGCAAGACGGTGTCAAAACCACTGCCGAAAGAAATCGGAAACCCGAAACCAGGGGGGCGGTCTGTCATTCCCTCCCAGAGAGGGTGATGCGAGAAGACGGTCAGAATGGCCTCGAGTGGAGTCGAACCAATCAGAGGCGTTCCCGCCAAGAAATGAACCTTGAGATAACAAAACCTCGCTTCTCGACTCAAATCCATCTCCTGCAATATTTTGTTTGCACGCCCTGCATACAATGCTTCAGCCTTCTTTTGAATAATATGGAGACAACCGAGTTCCACACTAACGAGGACATCACAAATACAGTCTATGGTTCGGTGTGGATATTCGCAAGCATTGGTTGGCGAGACTATTGGTGCTGTTCGCCAGCACCATATCCAAAAACCACGGGATACGACGGGATCAGGAAGGTGGGTCTCGCCTTCCTGATCCCGTCAGTTAGAGTTCGTTAACCTACGTCAGCTTGGTCAGCCCGTGAAAAAAGTGCCGAGCCTCACCTACCGTCCAAACCAACAAACAAAGTGGGCGTCTGGCGAACGCCCACTTTTCTCCACCAAATCTAACAGTTCGACGGCATCTGGAAGCGGGGACGAAACTTCGTTCCCAGGCAAAATGCCATCCCCTAGCCATTCCATCGTCATGCCGCGTTTTTCAAAGCACAGCGGTGGCACAGCCGACGCATTGCTGTTCAGAGGGTAACCCTTGAACAAGCCTGTAGTTTAACAAAGGGGGGTTCGTATACCCCCCATTTTTCCCTCCCAAACACACCTTCGAAATGCCCCCCGAGCATAACTTGAGTTGTGTCTGGGCATGAGCACGTGGTAGCGGGGGTTGTGTTTGAGCGGAGTGTGTTTTATTTGCGTTTTTTACCCACGTTGAGCAATTTTTGTTCAGCGGGCAGCACAAGGGTCAGGGATGAGCAAATTTCGCGCCATTGGGGGAAGGTGGGGATGGACCTTCCCGATGCGGTTGAGAAATTTCGCCTGTCGGGCGCGCGTAGTTTCTCGGGCGGCATTTCGCCCAAACCTCGGCGGAGGGTTCCGCCCCCGTTTCCATATGCGGTCGCGATGCTGATGCCATCGTTTCCTGTTGAAGAAACGATTTGCTGGCGAACAGCACCATTGTGTTCCTCCCCCATCCTACCCAAATTAAGGCAGTGCCAGTGCGCCACTTGTTCAGGCGGTAGGCAGCCAAGTCGCGTGGAATGCGGTGCGAGCCTGGCTCGTAACCGTAAGCTCCACTCCCCGCACAGCCATGGCCACCGCCTACAGCTCGCACCGCTTTCTCTCTGCAGTCTCCGCCTCGCGCCCTCTCAGTAGCCCAGTGCGATCGTCTGACGTGTCATTTCGTCCGCGTCCGTTCGTCCGGTCGCATTCAAGCTGTCACTCCCGCCGCGCGTCTCACCGCCAGCGAGTAGTACCGCGCGCGTCGGCAGCGGATTCCAGAGCGCGCGACATCGAGGACGGCCGTACCGCCAGAGTGCGTAGGCCGCGCGCTGAATAGTATTCGCTTGCGCCACGCGCCCGTTGTTCTCTCGCGTCCTGTGCCGTCGGATTGCCGTCCATCGAGTGTGCGCAGTCAACCGAGAAAGTTGCTGACCACGCTCTCCCCCCCCCCTGCACGCTGCCTCCGTCGCCGCCATTGACCGCGGTCTCGCATACCGCGCTCGTCTTCGCCGCGGTCTCGCATACCGCGCTCGTCGTCGCCGCGTTATGCAGATTCCATGCTCTCTCACACCCCACATGTCCGCCCCCGCGCACGCCATGTCCAACTGTCCGTTCTCCATGCGACCCCATCCCCCGCAGGGCGTAGAAGACGCGTTTCCCGCCATGGCGGTCCCATCCCAGCTGACGTCACCCCTGCTGGCAGCCAATGGGGGGAGCAGCGCGCCGCCTGCAGCAGCTGAGAGCACCCCGCCCACCAGCGCTGCCGTCTGGACTGCTGCCGCCCTGCCGTGAGTCGCCTGTGCCGCCCTGCCGTGAGTTGCCTGTGACTCCTGCTGCCACACATGTCCTTCCAATTCCTCTAGTCCTGCTCTCGGTCGTGCTCCCCCTTCCACCTTTCCATCAAGCAACACCGTGCCACCGTGTTCCTCCCTCCCTCCCCCCCACCCCATCTCCCCGCTGCAGCTTCCTCTTCCCGGCGCTGGGCGGGCTGCTCTTCGGCTACGACATCGGCGCCACCTCCAGCGCGCTGCTCTCGCTCAAGGTGCGCGTGGCAGCGTGGGGGTCGTGCAGTGCAGCACAGGCAGTGTTGCAGGCACGCAGCACAGGTGGTGAGAGGAGAGGCACAGAGAACAGTGGTGAGAAACGCACATCCTCATCCTCCTGTTTCCTGCCTGCTCATTCTCATCTGCTCTCCTGGCCTCTTGCCCCTCCCCTCTTCCTTCCCCCTCCCCCTCCCACCTCCGCCCCTTTCATCTGTTTTACCATGTGCCCTGGCTGGGCGGCGTGGCATGGGGCGGTGGGTGGGAGGCAGGACCCAGTGCTATCAGGCACGGACTGGTTTGACCTCTCCTCCACTGCTGTTGGCCTTGTGGTGCGTGCCCTCTCTCTATCGGTCCTTCTCTCTCACTCTCTCACGCACTCGTTGGCTCACTCACCCATTCATTCACTCACTTACGCACTCACTCACGTGCACGCTCCCTGACCCGCTCACCCACTCACTCAATCACGCATTCACACACTCGCCCACGTCTCTCACCCCATGGCTTTTTTCTCGCCACGCCCCTGCCTGCCGCCACGCCCCTGCCATGCCGTCACGTCAAGAAACCTGTAATCATGCTCTTGCCCTTGCTGTGCTCTCTGCCTCCATCCATTGTGTGCCTGCCTGTCCTCGCCCTTCCACGCCCCTTCACGCCCCTCACCTTCCCCTCACATCACTCTCCGCCAGGTGAGTGGGTCGCTGGGAGGAGCCCTGCTGGGCTGCCTGCTCGCCTTCCGCATCGCCGACCCTCTCGGTAACCACACTCCCACTAGCCCCTCTCGGTAACCACACTCCCACTAGCCCCTCCCCTCACCTCCTTCCTTCTACGCCGCACACCCCTTGTCGGTCCTGCATCCCCTTCTCCCCCACTTCCTCTTTTCCTGCTGACTTCGAGGTCCTACCCACTGCCTCCCTCGCCCTCACCTCATCCCCCTCTTCTTCTCATAATCCTCCTCCTCCTACTGCTGCTGCTCCCCCTCCTCCTCCCCCCCCCCCCCTCCCCCCCCTCCTCCCGCCGCCCCATGCCGCGTGTGTGCAGGGCGGAGGAGGGAGTTGCTGCTGGCTTCGGCGCTCTTCTTTGCAGGAGCGCTGCTCACAGCCTCCGCCCCCTCCCTGCCTGCTCTGCTCGCGGGTCGCCTCGTCTACGGCTCCGCCATCGGCCTTGTTAGTGCCCTGCCCTGCCCTGCCCTGCCCTGCCCCGCCCTGCCCCGCCCTGCCCTGCCCCGCCCCGCCCTGCCCTGCCCTGCCCTACCCTGCCCTGCCCCGCCCTGCCCCGCCCTGCCCTGCCCCGCCCCGCCCTGCCCTGCCCTGCCCTGCCCTGCCCTGCCCTGCCCTGCCCCGCCCTGCCCTGCCCTGCCCTGCCCTGCCCTGCCCTGCCCCGCCCCGCCCTGCCCTGCCCCGCCCTGCCCTGCCTTGCTCTGCCCCGCATGCCCTTTTTTTCCTTCTCCCCTGCCTCTCGCCTTCTCTTCTCCTTCTCGCCCTTTCCTCTTCCCCTTCATCAGCTGCCTGGCTTTCTCTTGCTGCTCTCGTTGCTCTCACTGCTCTTCATCAGCTGCTCACCACTCTTGCGGCGTGTGTGTGTGTGTGTGTGTGTGTGTGTGTGTGTGTGTGTGTGTGCGCGCGCGCGTGTGCGTGTGTGACTGAGTGAGTGTGTGCGCGCATGTGTGTCTGCCTGTGTGCATGCATGCACGCCCACACCTGCCCCCCCCCCCCCCCAGGCCATGCATGCGGCGCCCATGTACATAGCGGAGACCAGTCCACCGGCCATACGGGGCACGCTCATCGCGCTCAAAGAAGGCTTCATTGTCGCTGGCATCCTCGTGAGCCTGCCTCCCTCGCTGCTGCGTCCCACCTCCCATTCTGCTGGGTCCTACTTTCCATCTGGTTCATGTCCTCACTGTCTTTCAATCTGCTCCTTGCCCTCTGCCCTCTACTCGCTCGCTCTCACGGGGCATGGCGAGGGCAGCTAGGGTACGTGAGCGGCAGTGTGCTGTTGGATTGGACTCGGAGGGCGCATGGCAGGCCATCTACGGGCTGGCAGCACTGCTGTGCCTCACCTCCCATTCTGGTTCATTGCCCTCACAGTGTTTGTCTCTTCCCTCTGTACTCTCCCACTGCCCTCTGCCCTTCACTTGCTCGCTGCCGGGGGTCGTGTGCCACGGTGCGTGGCGACTGACGAGGCCAGCTGGGGTACGTGAGTGGCAGTGTGCTGGTGGGCACAGAGGGCGCGTGGAGGGGCATCTACGGGCTGGCAGCGCCGCTGGCACTCGTGATGGCGGGCGGCATGGCGTGGCTGCCGCCCTCCCCCCGCTGGCTGCTGCTGCGCGCCCAGCAGCAGCAGCACCACCAGCAGACGCAAGGGCAAGAGGGGCAGGATGGGCAGGACGGGCAGGTGGGGGAAAGGAGCGAGGAGGCGCGGAGGCGGGCGGTGGAGGCGGTGAGGCGGCTGAGGGGGGGCGCGTGTGGGGAGGGGGAGGTGCAGAGGGAGGTGCAGGGCATGGTGGTCGCCATGGGGGAGGGGGGGGGCAAGGGGGTTGCAAGTGGGTGGGGTGAGCTGGTAGCAGGGGCGAGCGGGCGCGCGCTGGTGATTGCCTGTGGGCTCGTGTTCTTCCAGCAGGTGGGCTCGTCACATTCCCACAGGGGCTAGCCTCAATTGTCATGGATGTTGAGTCATGTCTTTGGTTTGTGCACCTTGGAATGCTGGGCTGCCATGCGCGTGCTCAAGGCATGCAGGTCAAGAAGATAGCTCACCAAAGAGGAGCTTCATGCACCCTCTCGCTTTTACCCTCACGCCCCCTCCCCTTCCTCCTGCCTCCCCCCTCCTTGCTTCTTCTCCTCTTTCCCTCTCCTGCACCCGCCTCTCCTCATCCCCTCCTATTTCCATCCCTTCTTTCCCCACCCCCAACCTGCTGCCCCCTGCAGGTCACAGGGCAGCCCAGCGTGCTCTACTATGCAGCCTCCATCCTCCAGGTGCCGCCATCCTCCAGGTGCCTCCATCCTCCAGGTGCCTCCATCCTCCAGGTGCCTCCATCCGTCAGGTCTTCTACTTCCTGCTACTGCCCTGTCGCTTGTCCTCAAGTCCTGCCCCATCCATGCATCTGCTGCCCATCCCTGCATCTGTCCCCCATCTCCTCGTGCGGGCTTCCCCTTTCTCAATTCTCCCGTGCTTCTCATCCTCCCCTCCATGCCCCGCCTCCCCTTCCTTGCCTTGCCCCGCCCCCCCCTCCCTCACCTTGCCTCCTCACCTTGTGTGCCAGGACGCGGGCTTCTCAGCTGCCAGTGACGCCACTCGAGTGTCAGTGCTGCTGGGCCTCTTCAAGGTGCGTGCTGCCGCTGCGTGCATGTTCAACGCGCCTGCATGGTTGAAAGGCCCATGCATGGTTGAAAGGCCCATGCATGGTTGGGGAAGGTGCCTGCCACGACCAGCCATCACATGCTCACTTGCCCTCGCATTCCTCTCCTGCATGCCTCCATGCCCCCCACCTCCTTCCGCCTCCCACCCCTCACGCCCGCACGCTCCTCGCTCCCCCCCCTCCCCCCCCATGGGAGCAGCTGGGCATGACGGGCGTGGCCATCGCCACTGTGGACCGCTGGGGCCGCCGCCCTCTGCTGCTCGCTGGCGTCTCCGGCCTGGTGGGTGCCAGGGCTTGTGGGTGGCAGGGCTTGTGGGTGGCAGGGCTTGTGGGTGGCAGTATGGGTGGGAATGAAATTTCCGGCTCCCTAGCCCTCTCTTCTCTGTTGTTGCTCCCGTTGTCTCTACCTCATTTGAACCTCATTGTGCCGCCCCATGCCGCCCCGTGCAAGTGCGCATGAGAGTGGGTGCAGGTGGCGAGCCTGGTGCTGCTGGGGTGGACGTATGGAAGCCTCAGCGGCGTGCCTGCCCTCAGTGTGCTCGCCCTGCTGCTCTTCGTTGGCTGCTACCAGGTCACTTCACCTCCCTCCTCTGCTAGCCATGTGATGTCACCACCCCTCTGCTAGCCATGTGACGTCACCACCCCTCTGCTAGCCATGTGACGTCACCTCCCTCCTCTGCTAGCCATGTGACGTCACCACCCTCTGCTAGCCATATGACGCCACCACCCATCTGCTGCCACCGCACGACCATCTTCTTGCTGCCTCCACCTCATCACCCCCTGCATGTCATCTGTGCCCACGAGCCTCTGTGCCCACGAGCCTCTGTGCCCACGAGCCTCTGTGCCCACGAGCCTCTGTGCCCACGAGCCTCTGTGCCCACGAGCCTCTGTGCCCACGAGCCTCTGTGCCCACGTGCCTCTGTGCCCACGAGCCTCTGTGCCCACGTGCCTCTGTGCCCACCTGCCTCTGTGCCCACCTGCCTCTGTGCCCACCTGCCTCTGTGCCCACCTGCCCCTTGCCCGCATGCCTATGTGCCTGCATCCGTGTGTGTCGGCATGCCTGCTTGCCTGTGTGCCTGCTTGCCTGTGTGCCTGCTTGCCTGTGTGCCTGCTTGCCTGTGTGCCTGCTTGCCTGTGTGCCTGCTTGCCTGTGTGCCTGCTTGCCTGTGTGCTTGCTTGCCTGTGTGCCTGCTTGCCTGTGTGCCTGCTTGCCTGTGTGCTTGCTTGCCTGTGTGCCTGCTTGCCTGTGTGCCTGCTTGCCTGTGTGCCTGCTTGCCTGTGTGCCTGCTTGCCTGTGTGCCTGCTTGCCTGCACGTGCGTATGCCTGTGTGCGCGGCTGGCAGAGCAGGTGTCGTTTGGCCCCATAGCGTGGCTAATGGTGTCGGAGGTGTTTCCTCTGCCGGTGCGGGGCCGAGCGCAGAGCATCGCCACGCTCCTCAACTTCGCCTCCAACGCCCTCGTCACCTTCGCCCTGCCGCCCATTCAGGTACCTCCTTCGCCCTGTCACCCGAACAGGTACCTACTCCGCCCTGACTCGGTAGCATTTAGCACACGGGTGTGGTGGGGCCAACACTGGCACTTTAGCATCCTCTCACTGGACGAGTTGCTGGCATGTACGCACACCACGTGGCTTCCGTCTCATGCACTGTTCCTCCTCTGCTCTCTTGCTTCCCATGCCACCTGCACTGCCCTGCCTGCCCTGCCCGTTCCTCCATGTGCAGGGCGCGTTGGGGCAAGCAGGCACGTTCTACTCGTTTGCCACCATCGGTGCTGGAGCCCTCCTCTTCATCTACCTGTGGGTGCCCGAGACCAAAGGGCTCCAGCTGGAGGAGATTGAAGCAAAGCTAGCCGCCGGCAAGATATGAATGGAATGGACTGCTGCTCGTGACGATTCGTGCTCCACGAGAGCTTACCCACTCCAGGCACGACAAGGAAAGACCAAAGGCAATAGCCATTCTTTGCTTGCTAACGTGATCCAGCACAGCTGAGGGGTTAACCTTAACCTATTGTACTCCTCTGGGTATCTGACGTGCGACTCGCGCAAATTTTGCACATGCTGGAAGTTTCGCTGTTACCGAATATAAGTTTCGCTGTACACCCTATACATAAATTTGCTACGTGACAAATAGATGTATACGGGTCTTCAAAAACTTGTGCCATTAAATATGTTTCACCCTAACGTATTTAGAGGTATATACGGGCGATTACGGTAATATCCAGCATTAATGATTCTACGGTAGTACCATGTAAGAATCTGTCATATCACAATCATAATTGTACAAAATTATTGGAAGAAAGTGAGTGCACGGACCTGCAATGATGCTAGAAAGTGCCAGGGAGTGAAGCAAGAACGATTGGTCATGACTACCCACGACACTAAACTGCAGCATCATTTTCATTACCGGTGCGGATATTTCTGCATTTCGGGTTACCAACACCGCGGCATCCAGTCCAGTTCGTATGGCCAATCAAAGTGATGCATTGATCAGGGTGGTGGTCGCAGGGCTGACGTTTCAAATTTAGGTACCCTGAGTTCAACCTAAAAAAAAAAAAATTACCCTGAAGGCACATTTTCCAGAAAAGCAGCACCCTGATTGCTCAGGGTTGAGAAGTAGTGAACTCTGAATGTTCAGGGTCGAGAATTGAAAATTAGGGTCGTAGTAACGCGCTCTTTCTTTACCGAGGACAGAAGTCTCACTCAATCAGAAGTCACATTCTGGCAATGTGACTGGCACTGTGGCGATGTGACTGGCACTGTGGCGATGTGACTGGCGCTGTGTTAGAGCACATCTATTTCGACCAATAACAGCAACCTAAAATCTGACATTACAGATTCGCCCGATCTAGATGGTGGGTGTATGGGAACGAAACTTCGAAGAAATTTCGTCTCGATAAAGCGAGGGGGGGGGGTGGGGGGGGGGGGCGGGGAGGATTACGCACGTGGGGGGCACTGAAATCAATGCGAAGGGGTTATCAGGAGGAAATTTCCGAGAAACTTCGCCCCGATAACATCGCATTCAGGGTCCACAGGCCTCGTACTCTGTATTGACAGGGTCCGTGAAAACCCTACACTGAGAGTGTACACAAAATTTCAGGGTCCGCTAAAGCAATACTCTGAATGGATCAGGGACCAAAATGTGAAAAACCTGATTTCTCAGGGTCCAGAAAGTGACAAGTCTGAAATCACCCTGAAATCAGGGTAATTACCCTAATAAAATCAGCCCTGGGTGGTCGGTTTGCGCAGATGTAGGGAGCGTACCAGTCGGGTTTGAATCGCAAATATCTCGCAAAATATATGGAATGAAATGGAATTACGAGGCAAGTAAGTAGAAAATGGTATAATCTAGTGAACATACCTAATATAAAGGGCATCCACTTCGTGTGGCCAATCAAAGCGATGCGTTGATCAGTTTGGTCGGTATGCGCGCATGTAGGGAGCGCACCAGGCAGAGTTGAAACGCTCATATTTTCCAAAATACATGGAATGAAATGGCAAGTAAGTAGAAAATGTCAGAATGTTATATTTGTCTAGCCTGCAGTGGGGTACTCAATAGTGAGTACAACCCAATTTAGGGTTTGCTATATGTACTCAACTGCTTGCTAGTGAAACTCCTCTCTTCTCTGTTTCATTCATTCGTTCACATTCTAACATGGAATCAGAGCAGGTCGACCCCCCCGGGTCGATCCTGTGGATGGGCCCACCCAGTGCTTCCGCTGCTGACCTGTCTGTCGCGCGCCCCCTGGTGCGCGACCGTTTTTCTTCCTGCCACGCGCTCGGAGCGCGTGGCGGTTTTCTCCCCGCCGTGCGCCCCGAGGCGCGCGGCGGTTTGCTCTCTCACACTGCGCCCTGGGGGCCCGCGCGCTGCCCTGCTCGTCGCCCGTCGCGGAGCCCTGGGGGGCCCGCGAGTCGCCCCCCCCCATCCCGTAGCCCGTCGCGACGCCCTGGGGGGCCGCGCGTCGCCCCATCCGTCGCCCGTCGCGGCGCCCTGGGGGGCCGCGCGTCGCCCCCCCCGTCGCCCGTCGTGTCGCCCTGGGGGGCCGCGCGTCGCCCCCCCCCCCCCGTCGCCCGTTGATGCGACCCGGGGGGCCGCGCGTCGGCCCCTTCCGTCCTTTGTCGCGGCCCTGCCCTGCCCTGCCGCTGAGTCCCGACCCTGTCCTGCCCTGGCCCTGTCGCGGCCCTGCCCCCCCCCCCTACCCTCCCTACCCGCCAGCTACGGCCCTGCCCTGTGTTAGGGTTTGGGGGTGGCGAGTCTGGGGTGGCGGGTGTGTGCCGCCTCCCCTGCTCCTCCTCCTCCTCCGTCTCCCACTTCTGCAGCTGCCGCTGAGGGGGGTGGATGTGTGGGAACCGACGGAGTGGTGCTAGGGGGTGGAGTGTGCGTGAAACTAGGGGTGCAGCGGGGGGGGGTGTGTGAAAGGGGGGTGGGACAGTTTGGGGATGTTGGGCGGAGGCAGCTGTCTTGTCGCCCACAGCACCTGTAGTCCGGGGCCTTTGCTGTTGGTAGCTCAGAGAGCCTGCTGTGCCTGTAGCCCGTGGGTTCGTTGCTCCTGCCGCTCAGAGTTAGCCGCCGAGCCAGTTACTCCTGTAGTCCGGGGCCGTTGCTCCGGTAGCCACTGTGCGCGCCGCTCCTGTTGCCCGTGTGTCTGCAGCTTCAGCCGTTGCCTCCTATCTCCTTTCCTATCAGTCCAGCCTCCTCCTCCTCACTTGCCCTCTGTGATAGCCTCTAGCTTTACTTATTACTGTGAACTATAAACTGCTGCTTCTTGTACTTGTGCTCAGAATGTGTGGTGACGTTGTGATCCACCCTGAGCTTGTTTTGCTGTGCTTGTTGTACTGATAACACCCCAATTTGGCTATGGGGGTGTGTCAGAATGTTATATTTGTCTAGCCTGCAGTGGGGTACTCAATAGTGAGTACGGCCCAATTCAGGGTTTGCTATATGTACTCAACTGCTTGCTAGTGAAACTCCTCTCTTCTCTGTTTCATTCATTCGTTCACATTCTAACACAAAATAGTACAATTTAGTTGCTTTGGTAGGTATATTTAGTTCCCTACGCCTATATGGATCCATGCGCTTCGTTACAATTTGTCGGCAGACACAGCCGTCATCGCATGCGCCAAACTTTTTTTGTGCGCACGAAGTAAGCTGAAATTGCTCTGGTAAGTGTATTTGAACATGGGCCACCCAAATATGCAACAAAATTCAGGTCGTTCGATGTTTTTCCCTACGCCCAAAAGCATCCATGCGCTTCTTTACCATTTGTCTGCAAACACAGCCGTCATTGCAGTCGCCGAACTTTTCTGTGCACACGAACCAAGCTGAAATTGCTCTGGTAGGTGTATTTGAACATGGGCCACCCAAATATGCAACAACATTCAGGTCGTTCGATGCTTTTCCCTATGCCTGTAGGGATCCATGCGCTTCGTTACCATTTGTCGGCAGACACAGCCGTCATCGCAGGCGCCAAACTTTTTTGTGCGCACGAATTAAGCTGAAATTGCTCCAGTAGGTATATTTGAACATGGGCCACCCAAATATGCAACAACATTCAGATCGTTCGATGCTTTTCCCTACGCCTGTATGGATCCATGCGCTTCGTTACCATTTGTCGGCAGAGCCGTCATCGCAGGCGCCGAACTTTTTTTGTGCGCACGAACCAAGCTGAAATTGCTCTGGTAGGTGTATTTGAACATGGGCCACCCGAATTTGAAACAACATTCAGGTCGTTGGATGCTTTTCCCTACGCCTATAGGGATCCAGGCGCTTCGTTACCATTCGTCGGCACACACAGCCTGTCAAAACTCTTATAGCACTTACTTTGTGTAGGCTATAGTGGGGTATAGCCCATAAGGGGTACAGCCCAACTAGGGTCATACTTGTACCCAACTTCTGTTCAATGCTATTCATTTCTCGTTCTAGATTTTAACATGGTTTCAGAGCAGGTCCTTCCCTAGGACCGATTTTTTTTTTGGGCCCACCACAGAGCTGCCCCACTAGCTGCCTTGCAGCCCTGCCCTAACGGCCCGCCGCCCTGCTAGTCGCTGTGCCGCCCCTAGCAGCCCGTCGCGCCGCCCTTAGCAGCCCCCGAGCCGCCCTTGCAGCCAGCACGCCGCCCTTGCAGCCAGCACGCCGCCCCTGCAGCCCGCTCGCCGCCATTGCCGCCCGCTCGCCGCCCGCTTGCGGCCCGCGCGCCGCCCTTGCAGCCCGCTCGCCGCCCGCTTGCGGCCCGCTCGCCGCCCGTCGGCCCGCTCGCCGCCCTTGCGGCCCGCTCGCCGCCCTTACGACCCGCTTGCCGCCCCTGGAGCCCGCTCACCGCTCGCTTGCGGCCCGCGCGCCGCTCCTGCAGCCCGCTAGCCGCCCGCCTGCGGCCCGCTAGCCGCCTGCCTGCGCCCGCTCGCCGCCCTTCGGCCCGCTCGCCGCCCTTGCGGCCCGCTCGCCGCCCGCTCGCCGCCCCTGCAGCCTGCTCGCCGCCCGCTTGCGGCCCGCTCGCCGCCCCTTGCAGCCCGCGAGCCGCCCTCTTGCAGCCTGCGCGCCGCCCCTTGCAGCCCGCTTGCCGCCCCTTGCGGCCCGCTCGCCGCCCCTTGCAGCCTGCTCGCCACCCCTTGCGGCCCGCTCGCCGCCCCTTGCAGCCCGCTCGCCGCCCTCTAGCAGCTCGCTCGCTCCCCCCTTGCAGCCCGCTCGCCGCCCTCTGGCAGCCCACACGCCGCCCTCTGGCAGCCCACTTGCCGCCCCGCTGGTCGCCCTAGCCGTGCGCCGCCCTGCCTTGCTCTGCGCGCTGCTCTGCTGGTCGCGCGCCACCCTGCTCTGCCCGCTATGGCTTCTCTCAGTGTACTCACCTTCGATCATGAGGGCCGTCCGATCCACTTCGATACGTGGCTCGACGACTTACAGCTGTACCTACTGAGCGATTCTAGAGACAGCGTTTCGATGTTTGACCACACGTCTGGAGCCTCTCTCACCCCTCCCACCACAGCTGACAGTGCGACTCGCTCACAGTGGCTTACCCGTGACGCTGCTGCTCGCTTAGCCGTTCGCAACCACCTACCGTTAGCTGAACGCGCTCACTTCGGACAGCAAAAGACTGCTAAAGCACTGTACGACGCTGTAGTCGCCCGTTACTCCTCCCCTGCCACTGCTGCTCTAGGCTGTCTTCTACTGCCCTACCTGTTTCCCGAGCTGTCCGCCTTTACCACGGTAGAGGACCTTGTTACCCACCTTCGCACTAGCGACGCTCGCTACCGCGCTGCCCTCCCAGCAGAGTTCCTTGATAGAAACCTGCCCCCGATGTACATCACTCTCTTCTTCATAGTCACCCGCCTCCCTGACTCTCTTCCCGCAGTCAGGGACCACTTTCTCGCACTTGACCCCACAGACCTCACTGTCAACCTGCTCAAGCAGCACCTCCTTGCATCTGAGACTAGCGTAGTCGCTGTAGGTGCCGCTCGTGGCACTCCTCGCACGCCCTTCTTTGAGGGGTGTTCCCCCTCCCCCCTTGCCCCCTCCTACGCCTCTGCTGCAGCTATTGACATCCTTGGTGCTGCGGATGTCGGGGCTGCTTCTGCTCCTAGTGGGAAGCGCCGCAGTAGCAAGGGCAAGGGTGGCAGGAGTGGTGGCGGTGGCAGCGGGGGTGGTGGTGGGGGCGGCAGTGGAGGTGGTGGAGGTAGCGAAGGTGGTGGCAGCGATGGGAGTGGTGGCGGGAGTGGGGGCTTTGGTGGCGGCGGTGGTGGCAGCGGTGGGGGTGGCGGTAGTGGCAGCAGTGGGAGTGGTGGCAGTCGAGTTGGAGCTGTTACGAGGGGAGGTTCTGGCGGTGGCCAGAGGCAGCAGTAGCAGCGTCGGAGCGAGACCCCTTCTCCCCAGCAGCTTCGTGAGTGGTTTGCTCAACGTGGGGCGCCTGGGGGTAGTGTTCGCTGCCCGTATGTCATTCGCACAGGTGACCGTGCTGGTCAGACATCCGGGAAGCCTCACTCTCAGCACCGCTGCTTTTCCCGCCTAGACGACGCTTGGCGCGCAGAGTTTGGTGACGAGGCTGAGTGCCCCCGCTGGGCAGAGCTGCTTAGGTCTGGAGTTGATATATTTGCTCTTGACTATGATGCTATCCTTGCTGCCATGTATGCCTTGTCTGTTAGTGCTGAGAGTGACTGTTACCTGCTGTGTGTGCCTCCCGACCCAAGTACAGAGGCTGCTGCTCTAGGTGCTAGTGCGTCTGCTCTCCCTGGTACTGCGCCTGCTGAGGACTTGCACAACTTTACGCTTGACTCAGGTGCTTCCCGCTGTTTCTTTCGCGACAGTACCACCCTCACTCCACTCCCTGCACCTGTTCCGGTCGGACTGGCTGACCCTTTCAGGGGGCCCAGTTCTTGCCCGTTCCTCCACTGTTCTCCCGTGTCCGGCGGTTCCGTCCGGCTCACTGTCAGGTCTTCACCTCCCCTCGTTCTCTACGAACTTGGTGAGTACCGCTGCCCTCCAGGATGCGATGGTCACTACCACCACTCCTGGGGGTCAGCGTGTGTCGATCTGCACGTGTACACGGACGGGCGGTCACCTGGCCACGTTCACCCGATGTCCTGGGTCGAGTCTGTACACACTGACTACTGAGCATCCTCAGGTAGCTGCGTCTGCCCAGGTGTCCGCGTCAGGTCCGGTAGCAGCCCCCTGCTCGTGTCGCCTCCTGTCGCACCAGACTCTGTTGTGGCACCACCGCCTTGGTCACCCCTCCCTGCCACGCCTTCGTGGCATGCACTCCCGCCTCCTTGTTTCTGGTCTTCCCAGGTCTCTGCCTCCCCTCCCGCCCTTGCTTTCCCCGCCCTTCCTTCCCTGCGTCGAGGGGCGGCAGCGCGCCGCTCCTCACTCCTCCTCGTTTCCCCCGACGACTGCTCCCCTGCAGACTCTCCATATGGACGTGTGGGGCCCAGCCCACGTCAGTGGACAGGGCCACGAGTGCTACTTTCTGCTGGTTGTTGACGACTACACGCGTTACACCACGGTCTTCCCCTTGCGCAACAAGGGTGAGGTCCCTGATGTCTTGATCCCTTGGATCCGCGCAGTGCGTCTCTAGCTCCGCGAGCGGTTCCGTGAGGACCTTCCTGTCCTGCGTCTGCACTCTAACAGAGGTGGTGAGTTCTCCTCCGACCTCTTGCGGGACTTTTGTCATGGGGAGGGCATCCTCCAATCGTTCACGCTTCTGGCCTCCCCGCAGCAAAATGGGATTGTTGAGCGCCGCATTGGCTTAGTCATGGAGGTGGCTCGTACCTCCATGATCCATGCGGCTGCTCCCCATTTTATGTGGCCATTTGCGGTCCGATACGCTGCGCATCAGCTCAACCTCTGGCCCCGTGTCTCCTTGCCAGAGACCTCGCCTACACTGCGTTGGACGGGGGAGGTTGGCGATGCGTCGGTGTTCCGGGTCTGGGGCTTTCGTGCCTTTGTTCGCGATACTTCCGCGGACAAGTTCTCCTCCCGCGCTATTCCATGCGTCTTCCTCTGCTTTCCCCTTGACGTGCCTGGCTGGCAGTTTTACCACCCCACCTCGCGCCGTGTCCTCCCCTCTCAGGATTTCACGTTTGATGTATCGGTTCCCTTTTACCGTCTCTTCCCCTACCGCTCTGCCCCTCTCCCACCCCTGCCGCTCTTTCTTGCTCCAGGTCCCCCTCTGGTAGACCCCCTCCCCCCTCAGGGTCCTGCTCCCTAAGGTGTGTCTCAGGTAGACCCACTCCCCGGGACTGGACCTGTCAAGGTTGCTGTAGACTCAGGTGCTGCTAGAGGTGCTGCGTCTGGGGGTGCTGAGTTTGGGGGTGCTGAGCCTGCGCGTGCGGAGCCTGGGGCTGCTGAGCCTGAGGGTGCGGAGCCTGGGGGTGCTGAGTCTGAGGGTGCGGAGCCTGGGGGTGCTGAGTCTGAGGGTGCGGAGTCTGGGGGTGCTGAGCCCAGGGGTACTGATTCTTCTGGAGGTCCTGCGGGTGCCTCGCCAGAACTGTCTCCCCGGTCGGAGCCTCTCTCCCCGCAGCAGCTGCGCGAGTGGTTTGCTCAGCGCACACGCCTTAGGAGTGGAGCTGCCGGAGCGGGAGGCTCTGCCGCTGGAGGCACTGGAGCTGGAGGTGCTGGAGCTACTAGTCTTGGAGGCGCTGGAGTTCCTGCTGGAGCTGGAGGTACCGAAGGTGCTGGAGCTGCTAGTCCTGGAGGTGCTCGTACTCGGGGTACTGGAGCTGCTGGGGCTGGTGGTGTTGGGGGCGCTGGAGCTGGACGAGGTGGAGCTGCAGACCCTGGAGCTGGAGGTGCTGGAGCTGGAGGCAGTGGCGCTGGCGCCACTGGAGCTGGAGGAGCTAGAGCTAGAGACCCTGGTGCTGGAGGCGCTGGAGCTGTTGACCCTGGAGCTGTAGGTGCTGGCACTGGGGGTGCTGCGTCTGGCGGTACTGGTGCTGGAGGCACTGTGCAGCAGCGCCAGTTTTTCGTTCCGGCGCCACTGTCGTCTCTGCCGCCACCTGACTCGGTCCTTCGCCAGGTTCTTAGTCTCCCGTCTTCTACTGGCCTTCCTCCTAGCTTACTGAGTCCACCGCCTCGCCAGTCGCAGCCACAGTTACAGCCAGACTCCCCACTGCCTGCTCCTTCTCCTTACGCTGAGCAGACAGACTCTTTTACAGAGCGTCATGAGCCTGACTCTCGTCCTGCCTCTCCTGTTCGCTCTGCTTGCACTGGTCGTCGGGTTCCTCGTCCGCGTCCTCCTCCTGTCCTTGGCACTCACGTTATGGCACTTCGTCCTTCCTCTGTTCCACTGCGAGTTCCCCTGCCGTCTCCTCTTGCGTCCTCTCTTCCTGATGTTCCTGACCCTGAGTCTGACTTAGCTCGTGCTGCCAGTCCTACTGTCCCTCGTCTTCTAGCCACTATTGTCACTGACCCTTCATTTGAGTCTGTTGCTGCGTCTGTTGTGGTTGCTGAGCTTGTTGACTTTGCTGCCGCCTGCCGTCTAGACTCTGCCACTAGTCTTGTTGCTGAGTCTGAGTCTGACTGTCCTCCGTCCGTCGGGGTGAGTGTGCTCTTGGCATGGACGTCCTTGAGGACAGGCAGGAGGACTTTGAGTGTCTTGCAGCTGCTGTACCCCATCTTGTGGCCATGCTGCTTGCACCTGAGGGAGACCTGGATGCACCGGATACCCCGCGCTCTTACGCAGAGGCGATTATGGGTCCCTACTCCTCTCAGTGGCAGACAGCCATGGACGTCCTCGTGTTCGTCGACGACTTGGTCTTTGCCACTGCTGGCACTGAGGCACTGGGCCTTGTGAAGTCGGAGCTGCAGAAGAGACACACCTGCACTGACCTGGGTGAGCTGCGTAGCTATCTTGGCTTGCATATCACCCAGGACAGAGCACAGCGCACCATCACCCTAACTCAGTCACACATGGTGCACCAAGTCCTTTAGCGCTTCGGCTTCCGGTTCTCCTCGCCACAGTCCACTCCTCTGCCTACCGGTCACTCGCTCTTAGCTCCACCTTCGGACGAGTCCGTAGAGCCGAGTGGCCCGTATCCAGAGCTTGTGGGCTGCCTCACGTACCTGATGACCTCCACTCGACCTGACCTTGCCTACCCTCTTAGCATCCTAGCACGTTGCGCCCGGGAGACACCGACCAGAGCACTGGGAGGCCTCTAAGAGGGTGTTGCGCTGCTTGTGCAGTACATTGGGCATGGGGCTCGTGCTTGGAGGACGGGGTCCAGTTGTCCTCACTGGACACGCAGACGCTTCTTGGGTTGACGACTTGGCTACGCAGCGATCGTCACAGGGTTACACTTTCAGCCTTGGCTCCGGCTCTGTTTCTTGGCGGTCTACCCGCTCGTCTTCTGTTCTCAGTTCCAGTTGTGAGGCTGAGATCTACGCAGGGGCCATGGCTGCACAGGAGTTACGCTGGCTCACGTACCTGCTGACCGACTTGGGAGAGCGGCCTCGTTCTTCTCAAGTTCTGTACGTAGACAGCAAGGCCATGATTGCCTTGTGTCAGGAGCACAGACTGGAGCACAGAATGAAGCACATCACTCTGCGATACTTCCTTGCTTGAGAGTTGCAGTAGCGTGGTCAGCTTCGTCTTGCTTACGTGGCCACTAGGGCCAACACTGCTGATATATTCACCAAGGCACTTCAGTCTGGTGATCATCAGCATTTCTGTACTGTTTTAGGCCTTGTGCCTACTTTGCCTCACTTGCTCACTGCATGAATTTGCTTGTACTGTGATATATATGTATATATATACCTGCATGCTTACACTTACTAGGGTATGATCACTGTACTGTTTGTTCTCTTTTATATAACTCTGCATGTGAACTGGCATTGTGGCTATTTGCTTGTGCTCGGACCGTGTGGTGACTTCGTGATCCACCTTGAGCTTGCTTTGATTTTCTTGACTGGTCTTGTGACCACTTGTTCTCCCCCACTTTGCCTGTGGGGGTGTGTCAAAACTGTTATAGCACTTACTTTGTGTAGGCTATAGTGGGGTAGCCCATAAGGGGTACAACCCAACTAGGGTCATACTTGTACCCAACTTCTGTTCAATGCAATTCATTTCTCGTTCTAGATTTTAACACAGCCGTCATCGCAAGCGCCGAAATTTTTTGTGCGTACGAATTAAGCTGACATTGCTCTGGTAGGTGTATTTGAACATGGGCCACCCAAATATGCAACAACATTCAGGTCGTTCAATGCGTTTCCCTATGCCTAAATGGATCCATGCGCTTCGTTACCATTTGTCGGCAGACACAGCCGACATCGCAGGCGCTGAACGTTTCTGTGTGCACGAACCAAGCTCCGGGACCAGGCACGCTCCTGGACGAGGCAAGCTCCTGGACCAGGCACGCTATTGGGCCAGGAAAGTTCCTGTACAAGGCATGCTCCTGGACCATGCACGCTACTGGACCAGGCAAGCTCCTGGACCAGGCAAGCTCCGGGACCAGGCACGCTCCTTGACCAGGCAAACTCCTGGACAAGGCAAGCTCCTGGACAGGCAAGCTCCTGGACCAGGCAAGCTCCTGGACCAGGCTAGCTCCTTGACCAGGCTAGCTCTTGGACCAAGCAAGCTCCTGGACTAGGCAAGCTCCTGGACCAGGCAAGCTGTTGGACCAGGCAAGCTGTTGGACCAGGCAAGCTCCTGGACAAGGCAAGCTCCTGGACCAGGCAAGCTCCTGGACCAGGCAAGCTCCTGAACCAGACAAGCTCTTGGACCAGGCAAGCTCCTGGACCAGGCAGGCTTCTGGAACAGGCAAGCTCCTGGACCAGGCAAGCTCCTAGACCAGGCAAGCTCCTGGACCAGGCAAGCTCCTAGACCAGGCAAGCTCCTAGACCATGCAAGCTCCTAGACCTAGCAAGCTCCTGGACAAGGCAAGCTCCTAGACCACTTAAGCTTCAGGACAAGGCACGCTCCTGGACCAGGCAAGCTCCTGGACCAGGCACGCTCCTGGACCAGGCAAGCTCCTGGACCAGGCAAGCTCCTGTACCAGGAAACCTAGACAAGGCACGATCCTGGACCAGGCAAGCTCCTAGATCAGGCAAGCTCTGGGACCAGGTACGCTACAGGACCAGGCAAGTTCCTGGACCAGGCAAGCTCCTGGACCAGGCAAGCTCCTTCACAAGGCAAGCTCCTCGACCAGGCAAGCTCCTGGACCAGGCAAGCTCCTGGACCAAGCAAGCTCCTGGACCAGGCAAGCTGTTGGACCAGGCAAGCTGTTGGACCAGGCAAGCTTCTGGACCAGGCAAGCTCCTGGACCAGGCAAGCTCCTGGACCAGGCATGCTCTAGGACAAGGCAAGCTCCTTGACCAGGCAAGCTCCTGGAACAAGCAAGCTCCTGGACCAGGCAAGCTCCTGGACCAGGCAAGCTCCTCGACCTGGCAAGCTCCTGGACAAGGCAAGCTCCTAGACCAGGCACGCTCCTGGACCAGGCACGCTCCTAAACGATCCGCACATGTGCAGGAAATGCAGTAAGCGCTCTTCATTCGCGAGCGCCGATGACTGATGATGCTCGCAACCCTCCCACGCCTTTGCTGGCTTGGAAATGGGCCCAGATAAGCGCAACCACGTGACCCGGCGGAAGAAAAACGCTCGGAACGAGCGCTTCCACCACCAAAACGCGGAAGGATTCGCACATGTGCAGGAAGTGCAACGGGCGCTCTTCATTCACGAGTGCCGATGATCGATGATGCTCGCAACCCTCCCATGCTCTTGCTGGCTTGTTGATAAGCCTAGACAAGCGCAGCCACATGACCCGACGGAAGAAAAACGCTCGGAACGAGCGCTTCCAGCCCCAAAACGCGAAAGGATTCGCACATGTCCAGGAAGTGCAGCGGGCGATCTTCATTCACGAGCGCCGATGACCGATGATGCTCGCAACTCTCTCATGCCCTTGCTGGCTTGGTAATAGGACCATACAAGCGCAGCCACATGACCCGGCGGAAGAAAAACGCTCGGAACGAGCGCATCTAGCCCAAAAACGCGGAAGGATCCGCACATGTGCAGGAAGTGCAGCGGGCGCTCCTCATTCGCGAGCGGCGATGACCGATGATGCTCACAACCCTCCCACGCCCTTGCTGGCTTGGTATTAGGCGCAGACAAGCGCAGCCATGTGACCCAACGGAAGAAAAACGCTCGAAACGAGCGCTTCCACACCCAAAACACGGAAGGATCTGCACATGTGCAGGAAGTGCAGCGAGCGCTCTTCATTCGCGAGCGCCAATGACCGATGATGTTCGCGACCCTCCCACGCCCTTGCTGGCTTGGTAATAGGCCTAGACAAGCGCAGCCACGTGAGCCGGCGGAAGAAAAACGCTCGTAACGAGCGGTTCCAGCCCCAAAACGCGGAAGGATCCGCACACATGCAGGAAGTGCAGCGGGCGCTCTTCATTCGCGAGCGCCGATGACCGATGATGTTCGCGACCCTCCCACACCCTTGCTGGCTTAATAATAGGCCCAGACAAGCGCAGCCACATGACCCGGCGGAAGAAAACGCTCGGAACGAGCGCTTCCAGCCCCAAAACGCGAAAGGATTCGCACATGTCCAGGAAGTGCAGCGGGCGATCTTCATTCACGAGCGCCGATGGCCGATGATGCTCGCAACTCTCTCATGCCCTTGCTGGCTTGGTAATAGGACCATACAAGCGCAGCCACATGACCCGGCGGAAGAAAAACGCTCGGAATGAGCGCATCTAGCCCAAAAACGCGGAAGGATCCGCACATGTGCAGGAAGTGCAGCGGGCGCTCCTCATTCGCGAGCGGCGATGACCGATGATGCTCACAACCCTCCCACGCCCTTGCTGGCTTGGTATTAGGCGCAGACAAGCGCAGCCATGTGACCCAACGGAAGAAAAACGCTCGAAACGAGCGCTTCCACACCCAAAACACGGAAGGATCTGCACATGTGCAGGAAGTGCAGCGAGCGCTCTTCATTCGCGAGCGCCAATGACCGATGATGTTCGCGACCCTCCCACGCCCTTGCTGGCTTGGTAATAGGCCTAGACAAGCGCAGCCACGTGAGCCGGCGGAAGAAAAACGCTTGTAACGAGCGGTTCCAGCCCCAAAACGCGGAAGGATCCGCACACATGCAGGAAGTGCAGCGGGCACTCTTCATTCGCGAGCGCCGATGACCGATGATGTTCGCGACCCTCCCACACCCTTGCTGGCTTAATAATAGGCCCAGACAAGCGCAGCCACATGACCCGGCGGAAGAAAAACGCTCGGAACGAGCACTTCCAGCCCCAAAACACGGAAGGATTCGCACATGTACAGGAAGTGCAGCGGGCGATCTTCGTTCGCGAGCGCGGATGACCGATGATGCTCGCAACCCTCCCACGCCCTTGCTGGATTGGTAATAGACCCAGAAAAGCGCAGCCACGTGACCCGGCGGAAAAAAACCTCCTGAAACGAGCGCTTCCACCCCCAAAACGCGGAAGGATCCGCACATGTGCAAGAAGTGCAGCGGGCGCTCTTTTTTCGCGAGCGCCGATGACCGATGATGCTCGCAACCCTCCCATGCCCTTGCTGGCTTAGAAATAGGTTTTGAAAAGTGCAGCCACGTGATCGGCGGAAGAAAAACGCTTGGAACGAGCGCTTCCACCCCCAAAACGCGGAAGGATCCGCACATGTGCAGGAGGTGCAGCGGGCGCTCTTTATTCGCGAGCACCGATGACCGACGATGCTCGCAACCCTCCCATGCCCTTCTGGCTTGGAAATATGTATAGACAAGCGCAGCCACGTGATCGGCGGAAGAAAAACGCTTCGAACAAGCGCTTCCACCCACAAAACGCGGAAGGACCCGCACATGTGCAGGAAGTGCAGCGGACGCTCTTCATTCGCGAGCGCCGATGACCGATGGTGCTCGCAACCCTCCCACGCCCTTGCTGGCTTGGTAATAGGCCCAGAAAAGCGCAGTCACGTGACCCGGTAGAAGAAAAACGCTCGGAACTAGCGCTTCCACCCCCAAAACTGTTGTCTGATGAAATCATATGCACTCACGTCTGTCTGCCTCCCATCATGTGTTCGTGCGTTGCATGCGTGGTGTGAGCGTATGCAAGAATTTGTGTTTTGTGCGGTTTGGTTTTTCTGAGTGTGTGTGAATGTTATTTGGCTTGAGCAGATATCTGAAGTGACTCCTCTGCTCAAGAGCTTTCCGACGAACCAAGTATCGCTTCAATCGGAGCACGAACAAGAAAGTTACGAACGTTGGAAGTTCGTATGCTTTTGATATTTGGTTGTGGTGACTATGGGAAGTTGTGGTGTTGACTCCATAAGGAGTACAGACTCTTGGGGGTTGGGAAATTCTTCAACATCACTGTAGATGCCGCCAAGTGGTTGGGAGGTGCCAAACCAGGTTGGCAAGTGTGGCCAAGTTGGGTGAGGTGGATGGCATGAGTTGGGAAAGTGACAAATGTCAAAGTTGGGGTGCCTATAGAGAGGGGATTGTGTGGTATGGGGTGTCCTTGGTTGGGGACTCCCTTGGGACCTTCCCTCTTGTCCTCCTCATCCCCTCCTACCTGGTTATATTGCTACTCTAACTTTCTTGTGTGAACTTGTGAGATAATTTGTGATTGAGTTACGTTTTCTATGGCAGCATACCCCCTAGTGCGCCGAAGTTCATAACTCGAGTTATACTCCATATTTTGATACTATTCAAATTGGGAAAGATAGCCACGGTCAAGGGCTACCACATACTCGAGTTTGAAAGAATTCTAACAGTGGACCTTTCGTCGACGAAGTTTCTTGTGACGACGACTTTTCTGTCCAGAATTGTAGTTGACGATTTTGAGATATTTCAGCCCCTAATCTTCATAGACTCCGTCCTTAGTCTCTAACAAGTGGTATCAGAGCTGATTAAGGACTCTGTGGAGAGTCTAATGAAGTGTGAAGACCCTCCTAGACCCACCATGGCCTGTGGGCGTGCCTAAGTGGAGTTCTGGAGGTTGCATGTGACTTCCGCTAAGGGGAAACTCTGCCGAAATTTCGTTGGCGCCGACACTTGTGGAAATTGAGTGGGACTTCGGTGTGGACAGCAAGGGGGGAGCTGGAACCTGTGCTTGGGAGCAGAGGAAATGAGTCAACGGATTGGAGATGCAGCTGAGAAGAGGAATGAGCCGCCACCATCCAAGATCGAGGCATTGGATGGCTCCAACTATGAGGAATGGAGCGGGCGGATGCGGCGTGCATTTAAGCGCTACAAGCTGCTGAAACTTGCGATGGGAGAAGAGAAGATGCCGGAGGAAGGCGACGCCCGCGATCGGTGGATTGAGAAAAGCGCAGTGCTGTACAACCTAATCCTTCAATCGGTCAACAACGACATGTTCCAACACATCAAGGATTTGGTGGAGTTGGATGATTCCAGACCAAAGGCGTGGAAGCTACTGTGCGACGTGATTCAGCCCAACACGCTGCCGATGGTGATTGTGTTGGAGAAGGAGCTGGCTGCCCTCTCCATGCGACCGGGCGATGATGTGAAGCCGGTCCTTGACAAGATCAAGGACACCTATGCAAGGATGGCAGCGGCGGGCAGCAATGTGTCGCAGATGCAGCAGTGCACCAAGATTATCTCGGTGCTCGACAACTCATGGGACAACCTCATCCCCACCCTCAACACTCAGCAGGACCAGTGGACACCTGAGTGGCTACGGCAGCAGATTCTGCAGGAGGACTTCCGCAGGCGCCACACGGGTGGTGGTGCTGCCAACAAAACTGCTGAGGGGTATGGAGCTGCAGGAGGCAGCAGAGGAAGAGGGGGAGGGAGAGGCCGAGGCCGTGGGAGAGGCTTTGGCAGAGGGAGAGGCGGAGGTGACTACAATGAGGGGCATGGGAGCTCTGGTGGCAGGGGGAGCACCCGAATGGAGGGTGCGTGCTGGTACTGCAAGAAGGCTGGACACCCTTGGTTCAAGTGTTTCAGCCGGCCTGAGGGATGGGCGCCCCCAAGCATGAAGCCGCCAAGTGGTGAACGTGCACGAGGTGGCGCTGTGCAAGGTTCAGGTGCACAAGGTGATGGTGCACAAGGTAAAGCCAACCCTGGGATGTTCCTCATGGTTGAGGATGTGAAAGGGAGTGAGGGTGATGTGGGCTCAGTTGGGAAGGTTGTGATGCACCCCCTCACTCACTGGGTGATAGATTCAGGTTGCACAAGTCACATGACCCCACGGGCAGATTTGCTTGACGAGGTAAAGCCCCCTGGGAAGATCAAGTTTGTGGCTGCCGCTTCAGGTGCTTTGCTCCCTGTGATTGGTGTTGGGAATGCTAAGGTAACGGGAGCCAATGGGAGCCTTGTGGGGCTGGGGAATGTACTGCTGGTTGAAGGTTTGTCCGCTAACCTCCTCTCTGTGCGCCGGCTGCAGAAAAGCAAGGCCAAAGTGACCTTTGGCCCAACCAGCTGCCGTGCAAAGCTTGGGAAATTGCTGCTGTGGGATTTGGAGGAGAAGAGCAGCTGCATCAAGGACCTATGGCAGCTGCCCATCATCCCTTGGAATGGGAAACCACCAGCAACGGCAGCGGCAGCAGCAACGGCTAAAACAACTGCGGGAGGAGAGGAGACTGCACCAACCGATGGGGCCCTAGATGCAGTCAAGAAGGTGCAGCAGTCACAGCAGCCACATGGTGAGGTGCTTGCTGGTGTGGATGCAACAGCTGCATGGGAAAAGGCTTCATCTGGGAATGGTGATGCCGATTGGGAGACGTGGCATGAGAGGTTGTGTCACATCAACATTCCTATGCTGCAGAAGTTAGTGAAGGATGGGAGCTTGAAGGGGTTGGAGGTGAAGGGGGCAGCAAAGGAGATTGGGAGCTGCCCTACATGCCTTGAGACCAAGTTCACAAAGTTTCCGTTCAGCAGTGGCACGGGACCAGCTAAGGCCCCGCTCGCACTTGTGCACATGGATGTGGTGGGCCCTACGAGGGCCCCTTCTCTCTCGGGCAGCCGCTACTTCTTAACCATTGTGGACGACCACACGCGTGCCGTGTGGGTGTACCCTCTCAAGACTAAGGGGGAAGTGGCAGCGGCTGTTTTTAAGGAGTGGATGCCGAGAGCTCAAAGGGAGAGCGGACACAAGGTGAAGGTGATCCGCACCGACAATGGGGGAGAGTTCATTGGTGCTGATTTTGAGTCGGTGCTGAAGAAGAAGGGGATCCAGCATCAGCTCACAGTGCCCTACAACCCTCAGCAGAACGGCGTGGCTGAGCGGTTCAACCGGACCCTGCAAGAAGTTGCTCGTACTCTCCTTGGGCGTGCAGGGCTGCCGGATCCGTTTTGGGTGACTGCACTGCGGCAGGTCGCCCTTGTGAAGAACAGGGTGTTGGCGACTGTGGGGGACAAGCAGTGGGTCCCCTACACCAAGTGGTATGGGAGTGCACCAGCAGTCAACATGCTGAGAGCCTACGGCTGCATGGTGATGTTTCATGTGCCTAAGGAGAAGAGGGGAAAGTTGGAGGCTAGTGGGAGATGGGGAGTACACTTGGGGCTTGCTAAGGATCATAAGGGCTGGTTGATATGGGACTTGACCAGCCAGCAGCTGACTGTTTCAAGGGATGTGAAGTTCCTTGAGTCCTTGTACTACAAGGAGTGGAAGCAGCAGCAGCAGAAGCTTCCTACTACACCGCTGATCATTGAGGCCGATGAGGTGCAGCGGCCTTCGAGGCAAGTGCAGGTCACTGTCTCAGAGGAGGAGATTTCTGGGGTGACTGAGGATGGGGGAGAACCTGAGGTGGAGGAGCAGCAGCAGCAGCAGCAGCAGCAAGATGCTCCACAAGGTGCCGCACGTCCGGCTGGCCGTCCTAGGAGGGATGTGCGCCCTCCTAACCGGCTGACCTATCCGAGCTTTGGCAAGCCAAAGGTGGTACGGGCTGGGAGTGTGGCTGAGCAGTGTGATGAGGAAGAGATAGCACACTGCTACTGGGCAGCCTTCCCTGAGCCCAAGACGCTAGCTGAGGCCTTGAGTGGGCCCGATGCTGAGAAGTGGAAGCAGAGTGTGAAGGAGGAGTATGACTCTCTGCTGGAGAATGAAACGTGGGAGCTGTGTGAGCTGCCTCCTGGGAAGAAGGCCATTTCTTCCAAGCTGATCTTCAGGCACAAGTACGGACCTGATAAGGAGCTGACCCGCTACAAGTCAAGGCTTGTGGCAAAGGGGTTTCAGCAGACAAAGGGGAAGGACTTTGACGAGATCTTTGCTCCTGTGGGGAAAGGGACTACACTAAGGGTGATGTTGGGAATGGCTGCAAACCGTGGCTGGAGGATCAAGCAGATGGACATCACAACTGCTTTCCTCAATGGGATCATCCTAGAGGAGCTGTACATGCTGCAGCCTGAGGGGTTGGATGATGGGAGCGGCAGGGTGTGCAGGCTCAAGAAGGCCATCTATGGCCTTAAGCAGGCTCCTCGCGCATAGTACCACAAGTTGGAGGAGACACTCTGGCTGGGGGTTTCAAGAAGAGTGAGTGTGATCACAGCTTGTTCCTGCTGCAAGAGAAGGAGCAGTTTCTCATACTCCTGGTGTATGTGGACGACATCCTGCTCTTCTCTAAGTCGTCTGCAATGATTGAGCATGTGGAGGAGATGCTGGAGATGCAGTTAAGTGCTCCAAGATGGGAGATGTGAAGTACTATTTGGGCATGCATGTGGAGAGGGACCTTGACAAGGGAGTGTTGAGGTTGCACTAAAGAAAGTATTGTGAGGGGCTGACTGAGAAGTATGGGCTGCAAGATGGAGGAAAGCCAGCCACCCCACTGCCTTCGGGGTTCACTGTGGAGCCCTGTGCTGATGAGGAGGTGGTGGGTGAGAGTGACAGGAAGCTGTTTCATTCCATGGTGGGGGCACTCAATTATGCGGCTAACCACACGCGGCCTGACATTGCCTTTGCTACATCCAGGCTTGCAAGTGTGGTTTCACGCCCCAGTCATGAGCAGCTGGAAGCGGCCAAGAGGTTGGTCCGCTATGTGAGCGCTACGGCATCAGTGGGCTTGGAGTACAGTGCTGTGCGACAGAGGCTGCAGAGGGGTGCAGCTGATTTGGGCAAGGGGGAGATGCTCCTGACCTGCTACACCGACGCTAGCTTCAACTCTGTGAAGGCGGATGGCACCAGCATTGGAGGCTATGTGTGCCCGTTTGGAGGTGGTGCAGTGAGCTGGCGCAGCAAGAAGCAGAACAAGGTGGGGCAGTCCTCGTGTGAGACAGAGTACATGGCTCTGCATCATGGGGCAAAGGAGGTGGTGTGGCTGAGGCGTTTGTTGGAGGAGATCGGAGTGTGCCAGAAGGAGCCAACTGTGATTTTCTGTGACAACGAGTCGGCTGTGAAGCTTGCTAAGAACGCTTGCCTTCATGGGCTGACGAAGCACATCAGGCCTAAGTGGCATTGGGTGAGGAGGCTCCTGGACAAGGAGGTGCAGCTGGAGATTGTGAAGACCCATCAGCAGGCGGCTGACATTCTCACCAAGCGCCTGGCTGAATCTGAGCATTGGAAGGGCATGAAGCTTGCTGGGATGAGTGTGCATTGAGGGTGCATGCTTGAGCTATGACATGTGGGATGATGGTTGGCAGCCAGAGGGGGAGTTTGTTGTGTGATGCAATCATATGCACTCACGTCTGTCTGCCTCCCATCATGTGTTCGTGCGTTGCATGCGTGGTGTGAGCGTATGCAAGAATTTGTGTTTTGTGCGGTTTGGTTTTCTGAGTGTGTGTGAATGTTATTTGGCTTGAGCAGATATCTGAAGTGACTCCTCTGCTCAAGAGCTTTCCGACGAACCAAGTATCGCTTCAATCGGAGCACGAACAAGAAAGTTACGAACGTTGGAAGTTCGTATGCTTTTGATATTTGGTTGTGGTGACTATGGGAAGTTGTGGTGTTGACTCCATAAGGAGTACAGACTCTTGGGGGTTGGGAAATTCTTCAACATCACTGTAGATGCCGCCAAGTGGTTGGGAGGTGCCAAACCAGGTTGGCAAGTGTGGCCAAGTTGGGTGAGGTGGATGGCATGAGTTGGAAAAGTGACAAATGTCAAAGTTGGGGTGCCTATAGAGAGGGGATTGTGTGGTATGGGGTGTCCTTGGTTGGGGACTCCCTTGGGACCTTCCCTCTCGTCCTCCTCATCCCCTCCTACGTGGTTATATTGCTACTCTAACTTTCTTGTGTGAACTTGTGAGATAATTTGTGATTGAGTTACGTTTTCTATGGCAGCATACCCCCTAGTGCGCCGAAGTTCATAACTCGAGTTATACTCCATATTTTGATACTATTCAAATTGGGAAAGATAGCCACGGTCAAGGGCTACCACATACTCGAGTTTGAAAGAATTCTAACAGTGGACCTTTCGTCGACGAAGTTTCTTGTGACGACGACTTTTCTGTCCAGAATTGTAGTTGACGATTTTGAGATATTTCAGCCCCTAATCTTCATAGACTCCGTCCTTAGTCTCTAACAAGTGGTATCAGAGCTGATTAAGGACTCTGTGGAGAGTCTAATGAAGTGTGAAGACCCTCCTAGACCCACCATGGCCTGTGGGCGTGCCTAAGTGGAGTTCTGGAGGTTGCATGTGACTTCCGCTAAGGGGAAACTCTGCCGAAATTTCGTTGGCGCCGACACTTGTGGAAATTGAGTGGGACTTCGGTGTGGACAGCAAGGGGGGAGCTGGAACCTGTGCTTGGGAGCAGAGGAAATGAGTCAACGGATTGGAGATGCAGCTGAGAAGAGGAATGAGCCGCCACCATCCAAGATCGAGGCATTGGATGGCTCCAACTATGAGGAATGGAGCGGGCGGATGCGGCGTGCATTTAAGCGCTACAAGCTGCTGAAACTTGCGATGGGAGAAGAGAAGATGCCGGAGGAAGGCGACGCCCGCGATCGGTGGATTGAGAAAAGCGCGGTGCTGTATGACCTAATCCTTCAATCGGTCAGCAACGACATGTTCCAATACATCAAGGATTTGGTGGAGTTGGATGATTCCAGACCAAAGGCGTGGAAGCTACTGTGCGACGTGATTCAGCCCAACACGCTGCCGATGGTGATTGTGTTGGAGAAGGAGCTGGCTGCCCTCTCCATGCGACCGGGCGATGATGTGAAGCCGGTCCTTGACAAGATCAAGGACACCTATGCAAGGATGGCAGCGGCGGGCAGCAATGTGTCGCAGATGCAGCAGTGCACCAAGATTATCTCGGTGCTCGACAACTCATGGGACAACCTCATCCCCACCCTCAACACTCAGCAGGACCAGTGGACACCTGAGTGGCTACGGCAGCAGATTCTGCAGGAGGACTTCCGCAGGCGCCACACGGGTGGTGGTGCTGCCAACAAAACTGCTGAGGGGTATGGAGCTGCAGGAGGCAGCAGAGGAAGAGGGGGAGGGAGAGGCCGAGGCCGTGGGAGAGGCTTTGGCAGAGGGAGAGGCGGAGGTGACTACAATGAGGGGCATGGGAGCTCTGGTGGCAGGGGGAGCACCCGAATGGAGGGTGCGTGCTGGTACTGCAAGAAGGCTGGACACCCTTGGTTCAAGTGTTTCAGCCGGCCTGAGGGATGGGCGCCCCCAAGCATGAAGCCGCCAAGTGGTGAACGTGCACGAGGTGGCGCTGTGCAAGGTTCAGGTGCACAAGGTGATGGTGCACAAGGTAAAGCCAACCCTGGGATGTTCCTCATGGTTGAGGATGTGAAAGGGAGTGAGGGTGATGTGGGCTCAGTTGGGAAGGATGTGATGCACCCCCTCACTCACTGGGTGATAGATTCAGGTTGCACAAGTCACATGACCCCACGGGCAGATTTGCTTGACGAGGTAAAGCCCCCTGGGAAGATCAAGTTTGTGGCTGCCGCTTCAGGTGCTTTGCTCCCTGTGATTGGTGTTGGGAATGCTAAGGTAATGGGAGCCAATGGGGGCCTTGTGGGGCTGGGGAATGTACTGCTGGTTGAAGGTTTGTCCGCTAACCTCCTCTCTGTGCGCCGGCTGCAGAAAAGCAAGGCCAAAGTGACCTTCGGCCCAACCAGCTGCCGTGCAAAGCTTGGGAAATTGCTGCTGTGGGATTTGGAGGAGAAGAGCAGCTGCATCAAGGACCTATGGCAGCTGCCCATCATCCCTTGGAATGGGAAACCACCAGCAACGGCAGCGGCAGCAGCAACGGCTAAAATAACTGCGGGAGGAGAGGAGACTGCACCAACCGATGGGGCCCTAGATGCAGTCAAGAAGGTGCAGCAGTCACAGCAGCCACATGGTGAGGTGCTTGCTGGTGTGGATGCAACAGCTGCATGGGCAAAGGCTTCATCTGGGAATGGTGATGCCGATTGGGAGACGTGGCACGAGAGGTTGTGTCACATCACATTCCTATGCTGCAGAAGTTAGTGAAGGATGGGAGCTTGAAGGGGTTGGAGGTGAAGGGGGCAGCAAAGGAGATTGGGAGCTGCCCTACATGCCTTGAGACCAAGTTCACAAAGTTTCCGTTCAGCAGTGGCACGGGACCAGCTAAGGCCCCGCTCGCACTTGTGCACATGGATGTGGTGGGCCCTACGAGGGCCCCTTCTCTCTCGGGCAGCCGCTACTTCTTAACCATTGTGGACGACCACACGCGTGCCGTGTGGGTGTACCCTCTCAAGACTAAGGGGGAAGTGGCAGCGGCTGTTTTTAAGGAGTGGATGCCGAGAGCTCAAAGGGAGAGCGGACACAAGGTGAAGGTGATCCGCACCGACAATGGGGGAGAGTTCATTGGTGCTGATTTTGAGTCGGTGCTGAAAAAGAAGGGGATCCAGCATCAGCTCACAGTGCCCTACAACCCTCAGCAGAACGGCGTGGCTGAGCGGTTCAACCGGACCCTGCAAGAAGGTGCTCGCACTCTCCTTGGGCGTGCAGGGCTGCCGGATCCGTTTTGGGTGACTGCACTGCGGCAGGTCGCCCTTGTGAAGAACAGGGTGTTGGCGACTGTGGGGGACAAGCAGTGGGTCCCCTACACCAAGTGGTATGGGAGTGCACCAGCAGTCAATATGCTGAGAGCCTACGGCTGCATGGTGATGTTTCATGTGCCTAAGGAGAAGAGGGGAAAGTTGGAGGCTAGTGGGAGATGGGGAGTACACTTGGGGCTTGCTAAGGATCATAAGGGCTGGTTGATATGGGACTTGACCAGCCAGCAGCTGACTGTGTCAAGGGATGTGAAGTTCCTTGAGTCCTTGTACTACAAGGAGTGGAAGCAGCAGCAGCAGAAGCTTCCTACTACACCGCTGATCATTGAG